>NC_069496.1:1306029-1530444 GCF_026875155.1 Cherax quadricarinatus | reverse complement strand
CCCCGACCTACACTCACTGAGTGGGTGCCAAGTCTCTCGAAAAGTTTTCCCCCACAACACTTGAAGCAAGTCTCAACTCCCTTAGTCTCTGTTGCCTACTGCTCAGTGTTATATACTCCGAGCAACTCGTGCTAGCATGTTCGCCTTCGTAGAACACGCATATTCTGGCATGAGTGCCTCTGAGGTTCTGCTTAGAGGTTCTTACCTTAGACACTTCTTTACCATAGTACACTCCAACGTTAGTCGTACGAGCTTCAGACTGATCTCTTGAGATCTTTGAGTGATTTTCTGGGTTTTTATGTGGCGATGGTGAATTTCATATAACCTGTAGTTACCAGCGGTCGCAATATACACAACGAGAAGCAATTATTACTACAGAAAAAGCGTCCTTCCTCCAAAATTTGCACCAGTCAACTATAGTGATAATATAGCATTTTTGTGGTGGAGACGGAAAAAAAAAATAGAAAAGCCAGATACAGCGATTGATAAAGAAGGAGGTCGACCTTTCGTCATTGTAGGAGCTGCCAGATATCACCGGCTCTTCAACACGCAAGTTATACTTTTGTATCAGTCAAATCACATATTACTCGGGTAGATAATTTCCAGTAGATCCTTCATGTGTTAGCTCAAATCACCGACCAGTATGTTTTAAATAAGTGACCCACTGATCAGAGCAGATCGACTGGTCCGAACCCTTGACTGGTCCGAACCCTTGACTGGTCCGAACCCGGGACTGGTTTCAAACAGTTTCGTTGGACAATAAAGCAGACTGTAAACGGAGGGGGTTGTAGGCGCCCTTAAAACACAAACATTAAAAATCAGGAACGTGACGGTAAGCTGTCCAATAACAAAAAGAGTTAGAAACAGAAAAACAAATAGCTAGAGCTTCATTTAAGGTTATTAATATAATATTCAAGGGGGTTGCTAGAAAGAATTGCAGTAAATCAACCTTCAAATCATTATGAAGCTGTGTGTAGTCTGTGGTCAGTCAAACAAAGGGGCTTCCACATGGATAAATTGTCTTTTTTGTGGAAATTGGTGTCACGCCCCTTGGGGCAGATATCCCAGAACTAGCTACAAGCAGTATTCAAACAGAGAAGTGTTTTTGGGTATGCCCAAATGAGGAAAATCTGTGGACTAAAATCAAAAGGGGTATTAAAAGAGGACAACATCAAAGCTGCTTTCATAGAAAAACTGGAAGCTTTCAAACAACAATGGGAACATAAAAAGTCTGGGCTGAATAGTACTGCCCTTGATACGGGCCCATGTAGTCACAAACTGTAAGGCTGGAGGTGATGTCCTGGTAGTCAGTAAATGTGGGCTGATAGTGCTGTCCTGGGAGACAGTAATGGTGAAGCGGGGAATGCTGTCCTGGGAGACAGAAATGGTGAAGCTGGAGATACTGTCTGGGAGACAGTAATGGTGAAGCTGGAGTTTTTTGTCCAGGTAGTCGGGAATTAACGCAGGAAGGAATACATATAAATGACTTCATAGGGGACAGGAGCCATAGTAAGGAAACAAGTGTAGTCAAAGATAAGATAAAAACCAATATTGCAAACTAGAAATACCGCAGGAAATAGCAAACAAGAGGACTCCAATAGCAATAGTGAGGATAAAATTACCAAAACAACTGGTGGGAGCTCCATTGTTGGGGCTAGGGAGGATAGAAGTAAGACAGGGAAACATGCACCAACAGGGAATACAGTCACAGAAACCCAAGGCAAGCGGAAACCAAGCCTGTGCACATACTATGCACTTGGTATCTGCTGGCATGGGAAATCTGGAAAAACAGATGGGACATGCAACTATGACCACCCTAGAAATGCCATGCCCATATGACAACAGGAAAATGCAAACTCCCTTCCTGTAAGCTTTTTCACCTGAAATGTGTACCTCTTCAGTACAGGAAAGACTGTGCTATAACTTAAATTGCCAGGCATACCATCTAAAGGGACAAAAAGATACAAAACAATCCAGGCCCTGGGAAAACCTGGGTAGCCACAGCCACTCAAGAGGGAGAGGTTTTTTAGTGCCAGGAAGGAAAAAAAACTGGCAGGAAATGGCAGAAATCGTACACCAAATCCAGTCATTCCTGGAGTGGGAAACCCCAGTCGATGGCCTCCACTCCAAACCAACAGATACAGATACTAATGCCGGAAAAATAATCCCCCCCCCGTCCAACAATACCACCAGTCCGATAACATTCTTCTTTGCAAAAATAAAAGGGTCTAAAGCCAGCAACAAACAACAAAAATACCTTTCATCCGTGGACTGCTTGCAGAGGCAAAAGGGAATGTTCGCGGCTTTCACTGAGACCCACATAAAAGGATCCTTGGGCAACGAAATATGGATCCCAGGTTAAAAAACCTATAACAGAAGTGACAGAGTGAACAGGAAAAAGGGGGGGGGGGTTGGCCGTCATTGCGGTCACTTGTTTGCCAAAACCCATAATGCCTAAAAGCGTGGGAATTTTAGCAAAAAAGGTCGAAAACCCCAAAACTAGTCATTGTGGTATCTACAAGCCCCCGGGATGAAAACCCCCAAAATTTCCAGAACAGCTTTTAAAAATTGACCACTGCGGGAAAAATCTTCCAGCTCCTGCACCCAACATCGCTCCGGGGGTTTTCAACTTAAGGCACCAAAATGGGGGAATATAGCAAATAATATTGTTGCATAATAACACCAGGGGCACCTGTGAAAACTCACACTCACACAGTTTTTAAATCTCTGCACAAAATTAAATTTAAACCACAAATAATGGCCTACTAACTGGAGAATACACTAGACCCACTTCACTAACAATGATGATCTGATAAAAATGTCACCTACAAAAACAATATACTCAATCACAACATAATTAGGTTCAGACATGAACTGGAGCCCCGACGCAAAAAAACTATCACGAGGGGGGCATTCACCCAAAATTTAACTTCAAAAACAAAAACATAAAGTGGGACCCAAATAAACCAAGTCCAACCGATAAATGGGGAAAATCTAAGCAACACAGACCCAACTTTTGCCAGCAGATTAACTGGGGCACTCGATGTTGCACAATTATTTTCCCCCTAAGAAAAAGGAGGAGAGATTTAAAATAGAAAAGACAGGCCCCTCCCCTTTTCAGGCGACGGAAAAAAGAATAACAGGCGCTAAAAAGGTCAATAATCTGAAATCGCAGGGAGACACTGGTCAAGGGAAAAAGCAAGCTCGAACTTAAGCTAAAAGAATCCTTAAGGGGTCAGGAATCGCGGGGAAAACTAAAAGCCATAAATAAACGAAAGAAACCCAAAGTATTCTTCTCCTAGCCAAACAAAATCGAGAACAACGCCAGTTTTGGGCCCCCTACTTAAACAAGAGGGCCCTCCAAAATGAAGAAGGAAATGAAGGGCACTAAGCCCCAAAAAAAAAATTTTGACCATTTTTCAAGCCGTAACCCTGAGAAAGTCGAAACAAATGAATTTTTTAGGGAAGCCCAAAATTTGTTAAACAAGCCTATCCGAGTTTTATCCTGACGCCAAAACTTCGCGGGATAAAGAGCCCAGACCGCCCCGGGCGGATTGGGGTTCCGGGGAAAAAGTGGCCTTTCCCCAATTATGGGGGGGAAAACAGGACACGGGGGGTCTCCCTCAGTTAAAAAAAAACAGAAAAGCCCCCATCCCAAAAGGGGGCGAAGAACACGAATTACAAAATGATTCCCAAACTAAAAATCTTTTAAAAGGGGTCCTAAAAGCGATCACCACCCATCTAAAAACCCATTTACAAAACCCCGGGGCAACGGGTTTTTAAAACAGGTGGGTCCTGTCTGTTCAACACTGGATCATACGACAAGGTCCTAAATGCACTAAAGACAAAAAGAAGCGATGTAATATTACAATTTTGCAAAGCCTTCGACAAGTGGGCCGGGGCTAATAGCCAAAAAAATGCGCGCTAAAGGGAAAACGGGAAAAATCGTCGATGGTATAATTTCCTCACTAACAGAACACAGAGAGTAGTCGTCAACAGAGTAAAGTCCGAGGGCCCAGCTACGGTGAAAAGCTCTGTTCCAAAAAGGGACAGACTCGCTCCCCTCTTGTTCCCACCATACCGCAAGCAAGGGTGTCAGCCCCAGACCGTGTCTTCCTTTCAGAGAACCCAACTGCATGACATGCTTCCATTTCAGACACTGCAAAGGGTCCAGGCGGGCCAAACCAAAACTTTCAGTGGGCTTCGAAAACAAATGAAATTCAACGATGGGAAAAATTTTTAAATTTCTCGATAGGTAAACATAGGGAAAAAAAAAACTTCATCGATACAAAACAAATTTGGCCACAAATAAGCAAAAAAAAAAAAAAAAAAAAAAAAAAAGGGAAAAAAAAAGGAAAAAAGAAAACACCCCAAAGACCTGGGAGTGATTATGTCGGGGACTCACCTTCAAGGCCCATAACATTGTATCAACGCTCTGTAGAAAAATGACAGGAGGGATAATGAGAACCTTCAAAACTGGGAGGCCAAGCCCTGATGACCCCTTGGGTCACTTGTTCTATCTGGCTGGAATATTGCTGCCCCTTTGCAGCCCCCTTTCAAGGCGGTAAAATTTGCCGACCTAAAAAATGTAAGAAAACTTTCACGGCGCGCATAACGGAGAAAAAAAACCCATTACGGGGAGCACTTGGGGTTTTAAAAAACCTGTATTCCCGGGAACGAGGGGAGGATACATATTATTACACGGGAAATCCAGGGGACGTACCGAACTTCCCAACGAAAATCACTCCTACGAAAGAAAAAACTTGGCAGACGAGCACCACCCCCCAATAAAAAAGCAGGGGGTCACTAGCACGTTAAGGGGCCCATACAATAAGTGGGGGGCCCCCAAGACTGTTCAATGCCCCCCAGCACACAAAGGGGGTTACCAACAACCCCTGGCAGTCTGAAGCTGGCACTGGACAAGCACCTAAAATTTAGTTCCTGTCCCGGGGTGTGGCTCGTCGTTGGTTTTTCGTGCAGCCAGCACAAAGCCTGGTTATAGGGGCTGATCCCAAAGGGCTGGTCACAGACCGGGCCGCGGGGGCTTGACCCCCGAAAACTCTCTCCAGGTAAACTCCAGGTAACTCTTCCTCACACCTATACTCAAATGGGGAAACGGATCTCCCAACCCCTCAACATTTGTTGTTCTAACCCATTCAACTGATATTTTTAGTTAACTATGCATGTGTGCAACCAGTTCCTCTGAATCACCTTCTAAGGACCCATTTGAATATTCATCTGCATACTCTGAAACTATTTGTCAAGCTCATAATTTTTAATACAGAACTTTTAGGCTTTTTAGGTCAGTCGGAAACCTTAGACCCAACAGGCGATAAATTTAAAAGCTACCTTTATCTTTTCAGTTTTCCCAAACTGTTTTAAATTTGGGTCTTTGGCATTTTGGTAATTATGTCTTAATCTGGTAGTGCCGGCCCAAGTCAAAGGGTTTTTTTTTTCCCCTTGAGCTGAAAACCCGCAAATACTGCAACTTGACAGCATTGAAAATCTTTCCGTCATCTATCTGGGTTTTAACTGATCCCAAAAGCAATTCTCTGTTAGGTTCCCGCAAACGTGGGAAAATTAAATGGGGAAACCCTGGCAACAATTGACAGGTTTGGCTTTTTGGGGGCCCGGGGTTTTTCAACCCACCCGGGAATACTACCTTTAATGTATTTAACTTTCTTTGTACAATTCACTCCTGATAAATCTACATATCCTTGGTGAATGTCCAGAGCCTGTGAAACTACCCGGGGGGATTCTTTTATCCTCAATAGCCGTAGTCATATGCTGAGATGCAGTTCATAGGCTTCCCATTTTTCCCGAAACCTTCAAGCAGTCTTGCAAATCATCGCAGTTTACGTTATGCTTGACAATACCCTTTTGCACCTGTTACGCTTTCTGTTCAGAGCCCTTTGTATGCCGCTACTGATCGTTTTAATTTTTTTTCTGAACCAAACTTCCTAACTCCCATCGCCTTTGTCGAATTTAATGAGAGTAGGCACTAATTGTACTTTACCCAGTACCCCCCCACAGAAAGTCACAGTTTTTAGGTAAAATGAACGATCTCAAGGTTTCAACAAGCTAAAAATTCCCCTTTGTTATTTGACTCTACATGAATAAATGACACTGTTAGCTCTCAAATCCCAATCGAAATTTTGTATCGATGTAAAGCTTAAACCTAGCCTTTCCTTACAATCCAAAAAATAATTACGGGGATTTAAACCTGTCTCGGGTACCAATTCAAAAATCCCCATTAACTGAATCAAAGAAAATGAAAATCAATAAAAAAAAGGTCAGTATAAAAATTAAAATCACTTGGTTAGCCCAATAAGTTCAAAAATTCAACTTTGAAACAGTAAATAAATAATGTATAAAAACACTTGGCCAACTGGGGGCCCACTTACTCTGTCCATGGATGGTTGGAAAAGGGTAAATCCTAACCTAGTAGTGTGCAGGCTTAAACCTGGCTTTATAAACTCCCGTAAATAATAACGGGTTTAAATCTCCTGCTACTATAACTTTTGTAAATTTTGCACAAGCCTACCTAACTGTGGCTACCTTGAAAACCCACTGAAAGAATCAACCCAAAGTCCCCACCTGGATTACTTGAAATACTGAAAAAATTAAAATTTACAAGCTTCTCTACCCCTTCCTGGCCGTTTAAAAATTACTGCAAAAAAACTTTTGTGAAAGTCATTTGGGCCTAGTCGTGTAATTTTTGGGCCCTGGGTGTCAAATTTAACCTAACTCTGCTAAATGGTTCCAAAACTGGGGGCCTACTATGATAGCAAAACCTATCATTCCCATCACGGTTTTCGAAGGGGCCCCTTTGTGAAAATTGTGTGGACTGCCCCCAAGTGAGTCGCCCAAACCCCGGGAAACTCTGTTACAAAACCCCCAGCTCTGGGTAGGTACCTAGCCTACAAGTGGGTTATAGGACAGATTTTCACAAATGATTGATGTTGCAAGAAACCACCGCTGCAGTATAAAGGACTAACTTACTTGGTGTTGCAGCTATATCCTGATCTTCAACTTCCCTAAGTTACCTTAGCCCCTTTGGACTTCCCCTCAGAAAAACCTGTGCAACCCGGGGCCTTTAATTCCTGCAATTTCAATCGTTATTAGTGCCCCGCCGCACCCAAAATTCCTATTCCAGAGGGTATGATCCCCTATATAAATGCGACACGGACCTACTTCCGACGCTCTGAGACACTCGTACTTACTGGGCATGCCTGCCTGTTGCCACCGGGCCCACGATCAATCACCACAATCTCCCCAGACACTGGCCAGAACTACGGATAAAGTGGAGGTCTTGCTTTCTGTATGGGCCTGACGGAGGGCATCTACGGTCTTTGAGGTGCCTTACCAGATTTCCCCAGGCCAATGTGGAGACACTGGGGGGCGAGTTCTGATCACGGGAAAGTCTTGTTGTTGGTGTCTGTCTTAAAAGGCGCATTGGGTTTTTTGAGACCCCCGCTGCATCAAACTAGGGGTGCCTTCTCCCCAGCAATTTTCCCAGTGTTTGCCTACATTAGGGCCCATTACACCTTTTAAGGCTTAGGTCTACATTATTTACTAAGATCCTTGTAAACCTAATATTTGTGACTACCAGTAAAAAATTCCTACTCTTCCCTGAAGGGGAAATCTATAAATTTTAAAAAAATGCCCAGAATTTTTGGGGAGAGATTTCATTCGGATTTTTAACCCGGAGGGTTAGCCACCCAGGGTAACCCCAAAAAAGTCATGCGTCATCGAGGACTAACTTTTTTCCCTTGGGGCCCCTTTAAACTTGTCCCCCCCATGCGACCCCCCACCATCGACTAACCCCAGGACCTATTTTCTGCTAGGGAACAGGACAATGGGTTAAGGAAAGTTCGGAAATTTCCCCCCACCGGGGAAACGAACCCGGGGCCCTCCGTGTGTGAATTAGTTTTATTTAATATGTTTATTATGCACCCCTACCCATCCTGTGGGCGGTAGTCAAAGATTCGAGGTAATAAGGGTCCAGGGAACGGGCCCCAAAATTTTATAGCTGAGCAAGTCACAGAGGTATAATTCACAAATTTACAAAGGGAATGAACTCACAATTTACAAAGGGAATGAACTCCAGGTAGGTCTAGTCACAATCATGACAAGTTACAAAGGTATTTACAGTTAAGAGGTACACAATGGGTTTCCAGGGGGGGGCCGGGGGGCCAAAGTTTTTATGGGTGAACTAGGTACAAGGTAATGAACTCCAAGTTACAAAGGAAAGAAAATCACAAATTACAAAGGTAATAAATACTGTAAAAGGGTTTACTTACTTTTTATACTTTGGTTTGAAATTCATGAAAAAATTTTAGAGTTAATGAGCAATTCACACTTCCAAAACCCGGTCACAACTGAAGGGATTTATTGGTGCAAATTTGATTGCTGATCTCTCCTCTCAAAACAACACACACACACACACCCACAAAATAAAAATTTAAATTTACACACACACACCCACACACACACACACAAAACACACCAACACACAAAACCACACACACACACACACACACACACACACACCAAACTCATACACACACATGCACACCCCCTCATCCACAAAACACACACACACCCCTACACACACCCCAAAACTCAAAACACACCCACACCCCTAAATACTCACACACACACACACACACACAAACACACACACACACACCCACCCCCACACACACACACACACACACACACACACACCCAGCCTATTTTTGGGGTAATGCTTTTTTTAACAGCTAGCAAAGTCGGGGTATTTCTCCGAATGGTCTGTAAAAATCCACTGGGGATAAAATACTTACCCTTTTTCTTGAACACTTCTGATGAGTTTTTCAAAATTTCCCTTTAAATTTTTTATCACCCTCCAGTACAAAATGACGAAAGGGTGACAAAAAATCCATCTGGCAAATTTTAAACTTTTTCGTTGGTCAAACACCCGGTTGGTGGGTTTTAAAACCTGCCAAAGAAACTTGAAACCCCCGGGGGGGAGCCGGGCGGAAATGAAAATCCAAGAGCCCCGGCTTTTTTGGGGATCACCATAACAGGGTGGCCCCCCGCATGATAAAAAAGATGATAGTTTGGACTCACTTGTCAATCCCCTGACCTTAATTTCAAAAAATTTTCAGCTGAATTTTCCTTTTCGTATTATTTGTTCTCAAACAAACACCTAAACAAGCCAAATTGTAAATCTACCCCCTCTTTGAAAGCATACAGCTTGCGGGACTTTAGCCACCAGACCCCCGGGGCCTACCAACAACCACCCCAACTAGAGAGAATGCTGTTTTTTTTGGGGGGGTTTTAAGGCCCACCCCTCAGCCGCCCCTTTTTTACGGCCAGGGCGGAAAAACTGCCCTATGGAACTTTGGGGCCCAAAAAAATTTTCCCAAACACTTATGACAGACGAATTTCACCCCTGTGTACAACCCAAATCACCACAAACTTACTATGTTAAAGGGTAAACCCTGGCATGCCCAACCAAAAAAAAATCAAACGCAATGCTCTTTAAAATTTTAATTTAACAAGGGTCACTCCAAGGAAACACTGGAATGCCAGCAGCCCCTGTAGAACGTATACGTAAAAAGGGGGGCCCTTGGGAACAGCTGTAACTGCAGGCTGCCTTAGCTTGTTCTACTAGCTTGGAATGCTGCTTTCAAGTTTGTTAATGCGCTTGCTAACCCCTTGCCAACTACCTGGATATTTGCTTGTAGCAGGCATTTACACACGGGCACACTTTCCCGTAAAGAATTGGGGGTGCAGCACAAAAGGACTGCCCACGGCCCAAGCACTTAAATGTGCCCGGCAAAAACGCGCCCCTGGGCCCCATAGGTAAAAAGGGGGCAAATGACTGAGTTCCAAATCGGGGAAAGGAGCTGGGGCAGGTGAGGCAGAGTAAAGGGTGGGCCCCTCCTACACCCCAACTTAAAATCAACATTTTTTGGTGTTTCCCCTGGGTATATCACTAGTCACGGGGGTTAAACAAAATAAGAGTTCGCAAAGACACAAACAAAAAGGGGTGTAGGGGCCTGGGGGTTTTCAGGGGCCCATTTTCAAAGGTCATTCACGGGCCCAAGTCGTCCGAGATTTAACCAACACTGTACTACCCCTTTAAATTTACTACAAACCCACAGAATTTAATACATCTACACACTGCCCCTTGGGAAATGCCAGAAAAATTTTTTCACTCTGTGGACAAACAAATCAGCACAAACAAAAACTATTTTAAGATAAAACCCTGGCTTTGTTACATTTTAAAAAGCCGTCCTAAAAGGAGTTCCCAGGTACTGCAAAGCTTTTTTAAAAATTGTTTCTTCCCCCACCCCTTTTTTTTGTTCCAACAAAGCAGCATTCCCCCCCAGAAACATTCAGTGCATAAAAGAATAAAAGGCCCTCTTCCTCAGTTAGATATAAACACATTTTGAAACAAGGGGCACGTAGGATTCACCTGGCAGGGGGCCCCAGTCCCGGGCTGGAAACACCAACTCACACAGGAGGGAGTTTCGTCCCCATTTCCAGGTAGGGAGAGGTGACAAACTGTGTGGAACTCAGATATTCGAGTACCAGCCCGAGGCAAAATACAAACCCCTACACCCGCACGTTTAAAAGAGGGGAAAAAGGCTAGTTTAAAAGGGGGAGGAAAATTGGGATACAAAAACAAAGGGGGAACTGAGCATGCACAAATTTGCCCCCTCTTCACATACCCAAAATGGGCGAAAAATCTAAACAGGTGAAGCAGTGCCCCCCGCTCAAGGTCCCTGACGAGGCAGACTTCCCCAAGAGTTTTCCAAAAAACTGCCCAAAACCCCGTACAAATAGTTTTTCTCACCCCTGCAGGGGGGGCTTCTGACACTTCTTTGGGAATGAAAGTGAATTTTCAGTGGGATGTGCAAACCTGGGTTTTTCCCCAAATCACGTAGGACTGCACACTCCCCGTTTTTTTTCCCTTTGGGTTTTAAAGGATGAGCTGTGTGTAAATTTTTAGAGGCACAGTAGCAGTGGGCTAGCAAAATTCGCCTCTACAATGTATGTTGAAGAGGCGAAAGGCTGAGGTCCCAAATGAAAAAACAAGGGGGAACAGAGGCCCGTGAGGGCCTTTTTTAAAAAGGAAAACTATTTCCCCGTGTTTTTACTAGGTAAATCCCAAATCACAACTCACAAATAAGAGTTCTCACCAAAACGAAACTGTCTTCCAACAGTATGAGTTTTTTAAAGATGACTTTCAGTCCCGGGGGAAAATTTTTGTAGGCCCGCAAATTTTGTAGGTCCAGATCTCTAGCAAAACATCTTCTCCCCTCAACCACTCCCCGGGGCCGGGGATGGGGGATGTGAGGTTCCCCTTTTTAATTATAGATTTACCACTCAGGGAAGAATAGGTAGTTATAAATTTTTTAGAAAAACAAATTTAAGGGTTATTAAGGCCAAAGTAGATAATAATAATGTAAAAACCTAAACCTTTTCAAAGGGGGGATTAAAAAAGGCCCAAAAATGGAGGGAAACACTAGTTTTAAAAAATTTGCTTTGGGAGAACTGGCGGCCCTATTTTGGGAAAGAAAGGGCGCGGGTTTTCGAAGACGTGAAAGCCCCCTTAGACCAAAACCAAACCCGGACAAATGAACCGTGACCACCGATGGGTGCCCCCCCGTGGGCCTTCACATAAACCCCGGGAAAAACTTTGGGAGAGGCACCTCATGTACTGTAGATGACCTCCTCCAACAGGCCTATAAAGTTTAACAAGACCTACCCTTTTTTCTTGGGATTTCCCGGCCCGTGTCTGGGGGAAAAATTTTGGGGTGAGTTTTTAACTGTAGGGCCCTTTTTACAGCTGGGATGCATGGGCCCCTATGTTTCCACGTCCCCTTGTCACCTAGAAAACTAGGCCATTTCCATATTTATACCCAGGGGATACAAAAACCCCTTTGGAAATAGGAATTTCTGAGGGGGGGAGGCAGGTCACTAAAAAATGATTGGGAAAATTGCAGAAATTTAAAGGGTCCCAGTTGCACGTGTTTTTTTGAGGGGAAATCCATAGGGGCAACCCTTTTGGGGGGTTGAAGATCTGGAATATGCCAACAAACCCAAATAAATTTTCCTTCCCTAAAGTGGGATGCAGGCCCAGTTTTTTTGCAAAAACAATCATTTTTTGAAAATCTGCCAATAAGGGCCTTGTGAGGCTGAGGTAAACCCACCTCAGAGCTCGGGGTCAAAAGAGCTTGCCAGGGGAGGGGAGTCACCTTTGGGGCCTCGAGCCCAAAATTTTTACAATGGGTCCTTCCCAAACCGTTATGGGAAAAAGCTAGGTTTTAAAAATTTAAAAAGCTAGGCCCCAGTTAGGAATCATTTAACAGAGTTGGGTTTAAAATTTTACACCAGGGCCGGGGTTACACAGAGGCTAGGCCAAACTGACTATCACAGTTTTTTTTATTTGCAGTAATTTTTCATGCAGGCTGTTTGGCGGAAAGGGCCTTGAATTTAAATTTTTTACAGGAATTTCGAATAATCCAGAGTAGGGGAAATTGTGCTTAATTACTTACAGTGGATTTGCAAGGTAGCCACAGTTAGGCCCAGGCTTTGGGAATAAATTTTTCAACAGTTTTTTAGCTAGGACAATTTAACCTAGTTATTTATTTTTTGTGAATTCTAAGCCAATTTAAGCTATAGCACAAATAGTTTTTGGTTTGGGTTTCCTTAACCCCCCCAACCCGCTAGACCGAGTAAGTTGGGGACAGTTATTCCAAACAGTTTAAAACACATTTTTTTCTGTTTCACCCAAATTGAATTGTTGAATTTATTTGTGGGGGGGGGGGGGGGGGGGGGGGGGGGGGGGGATCCAAGTGAATTTTTTAAACTTATAACTGCATTTTCCTTGTGTATTTTCATTGTGTTTGATTATTTTTTTAAAGGGGATTTTTGAATTGTACCTGAGACTAGGGTTTAAATCCTGTTTAACTATTTTGCTGAATTGTACAGGAAATTGCTGGGTTAAGTTTTCAATCGATAACTTTCATTGGGATTGAGAGCTAACAGTGTACATTTTTTATTCAGAGTAGATAAATTTTAAATTAAAGGGAGTTTTTTAAGTTGTTGAGACCCTTGAGACTCGTTCTTTTTCTTCCCAATACCGTTTGGCTCTGGGGTGGGAAATTTGAAGTACAAACTTTACCGTGACCCTTAACTAAACTGCAACTAGGTGGTCAAGTGAATACCCACTTCTATCAAAGTAAATTTAAAAGTGTCTATTGGAGCCTATAAGGACGCCTGACAAACTGTGAGGAGTGTCGTATACAAGGCAAGATCAGGATGTAGAAGGGGAAAAACTAGAGAGTTGCCTAAAACCCTTTTGGAGAAAAGGCTGGGGGCCCTTTTTGGAGAAAAAATTTTATCCTTTTGGAAAGGGGCCTTACTACGGTGAGTCTGAATATACAGTCGAATAGTACGGAAGGACTATGACAATAAAGGGGCAGAGTGCAAAAGCGAGATAGACTCTGCGGAATTTAAATAAAGACTTTGAAGGCCGGTACGCGGGGCAGCAAATTTTCGGGAACAAAATACACATGCCGTAATGTTTTTCCATTTGCCCCATTTTGAATTTTCAACGTTCGACGAACCTTACAGAGTACATTGCTTTCTAGGATCATTTTAAAGCCCAGATGATGACAGAGACGATTTGTCAATGCCCAAATTACAGTATTTATTCACAGCTAAAGGGTAAAGCCTTTGGGATTTTGGTCTGGTTACCAAATCACTGACACTAATTACCACATGCCAAAGCCCAAATTTAAAAGGACATTTTGGCAACACGGGGAGATAAGGAGCTATACTTTATCGGGTTGGATCTAGAGGCTTGTCGCCATGCCCGTCGAGCCAAGAAGTTAAAATTGAAGTATAGTTTGAAAAATATCTAAAATTTACATGATTGGGGTAAGTCAAAATGGTTCATCATCAGGTTTCAGGGGAAACGGGCGGGCACACGTGCAGGTTTTATCCCTAAATTCGGACAATAGGTTTCCCAAAATCAACAAATTGTTGGGGGGTTGGGAGATCTTGTTTCTCTTTAGTATAGGTGGAGAGAAAGTCACCACCATCACCACATAAAAACCCAGACATTACTAAAAGATCCGAGAGATAGTCTAAATTTCTTTACCAACGTTGGAGTGTATTTTGGAAAGAAGTGCCTAAGTAAAAACCCTTAAGCAGAACCTCAGAGGCACTCTGCAGAAAAGCTGTTCTGCGAAGGCAAACGCTAGCAGGGTTTTGCTCGATTTTAAAAAACACGGCATAGGCAACAAGACAAAAGGGAAATTGAGACTCTGTTTAAAGTTTTTGGGGAACCTTTGCGAGGCTGTGGCCCCCAGCTAAGGGTTCCGATCTGTTGAAAAGGAAGCACCTACTGCACTATGCCCCAAAAATTTTAAAGGGGAACCCCTTTCTATAGGGATATCTCTCAGGTAGAGAGGGAAAAGGAGTCGAGCCTGAAAGGTAGCCAGCATGTTTAGTGGGAGCGAAGTCTCTAATCAAGTGAGAGTACGACGCCCTCCCTACAGTCAGGAAAAGGGTTTTGTGAATGGGCACAGGCCAAACCAACCCGATGATTCTTTGACCCGGAACAAAAGATCCTTGAAACAAAGAAGTTGGTGGCTAAATTAAAGTTAAAGGACAAAAAAGTTGTTGATTTGGGGAGGGGCATAAGTCAGGCCCCACCTAATTTTTATGATGGGGTGGATGTCACAGTCAAATTGGGTGGACATCGAGAGAATTACAGCCTTGGTGGGAGAGACGTTCCCATGGCAATTACAGCGAGAGGTCTTGCTGCGCAGAAAAGCGATGAAAGCCCTTGTGTAAAGTGGCAGACCAGGGAATTACCACTGACACAGTCAGAAATGAGGTTCAGGGTGGGACCAATAAATAGATGACTTTCTGTTACATAATACTTTTCAAAAGGAATCGATTTATAAGATCCCCATAGGGAAATCATAGGCGCGGGATTCCACTAAATTTCCCTGCCAGCCAGATAGAGAAAACTGTCCCCATGATAGCTGGGGGACTATGAAAGAGTACCAGTGTACACGATGAACTGCCATGGAACTAAAACGTAGGGAGTGAGAAACTGGGCCCCCCTTTGGGGAAAACACTTTTACAGGGAAATTAAAGAGGGAATAATTGTCCGGGCCCGCCGTGGGGGCTCGCGGGGGGGTGAGCTGTTTTTAACTTAGTCCCTACCTCGCCGGGGGGGATAAAAAAGTTGGAACTTATTCAGTTGAAAGTCCCCCCGGGAAAAAAAACACATCGTTCGGGGGCCTTACACCCAACCCAAAACAAACTTTCTCCCCGGGTGGGGGGAGGTGGTGGGGGTACTTCTTAATTTTATAGTTTACCCCTCGGGGAAGAAGTGGTAGTTTTTTCCGTTTTTTTTTACCTGGAGGAGTTTGGGCAACGCCCCGCAGCCCGGTCTGTGCCCAGCCCCTGGGGGATCAGGCCTGGTGACCGGGCTGTTACTGCTGGCTTCACGAAACCAACTACAGTCACAGCCCGGCGGTCAGGAACTGACTTTAGGTGCTTGTACAGGCAAAGTTTTTAACAACAGAAATGCACAACACACACAAAGTCTCTCTCACACCACTTTCAGTGTTAATTTATTATTTTATTATTTTAATCTGGGGGAACTTAAACCCGGGGGAATTATACAGCATCTTTGGGGGGGGGGGGAAGGGTATCAGACTCAAGTCAGGGAATTTGGGATCCGTTCCAACCCCATGTCAAGATCTTTAAACCAGTGTCAAGGGAACCTTCCTGGGGTGTTCACATTTTGTACAACTAGCTACCCCTAGGAATCCCGAGAAGGCCCCTTGACCCAAAAACAAGACTAACCTTCTCTTCCCAGAATCGAACCTAAAATGCTTCTCATTCCCCAGGTCCAATACCCCCACAGGTTTACTCTTCCTCGTGAAAAATAAAAAACGTGAACGCATGGCAGAGTGGCATGAGGACAGGTTAGGGGGTTAGACAGGAGCCCCACGCCTGAAGTTATGCATTTTCCATTCCCCTTTTCAGGCCTTCATACTTTCCCCCAGCGAGTACCCCCAAAACCTGGCAGCAATAGTACACTAATATTAGGATATTGAGGCAACGTAGATAATAAAAATTTAGCCCAAAGACCTTAACATGGTATAAATGGGCCGAATTGAGGAAAGCACTATTTTAATTTAACTAGGGAGAACTGGCAGCCCTAGTTTAACGACTAGGCGCAGGTCTTGATGATGCGAAGTGCCCTTTTTAACCAACACCCCCCGGGACAAGATGTCTGTGATCAGCAGAGGGCGCCCCCCACGTGTCTTCAATATGAGACCGGGGAAATCTGATAGAGGCACCTTATGTAATGAGAGACCTCCTCAGGCCTACAGTAAGACAAGACCTCCATTTTTCTGGGATTTCTGGTAAGGTCTGGGGAATATTGTGAGTGAGTTGAACTGTGGCCTTTTGTACGGCTGGCAGTGCTTCCCGTACAACCAGCGTCTTTGTCAGCCTAAAAGCTAGTGTCCAGTCTGCATAGTAAACTAGGGGATACCCCCCCCCTTTGGAAATAGGAATTTCTGAGGTGCAGGCGGGTCACTAATAACATTAAATATTGCGGGTTTTTAAGGGCCCCCGTTTGCACGTGGTTTCTGAGGGAAGCCCAAAAGGGGGCAAAGCTTAGGGGGGTTGAAGATCAGGTATATGCTGCAACACCAAGTAAGTTAGTCCTTTAAATGTGCATGCGGGCGTTTTTCTTGCAACATCACTTTATAAAACTGCCCAAAAAAGCATTTTTGGGCTGGGGACCAACCTCAGGCTCAGGTCAACGGCTTCTGGGTAGGCACTCATTTGGGGCAGTCCAGACAAATTTAAAACCAAACCCCCTCCCAGGGCTAACCCCCCCTTTTGCCGTTCACTCTGTTGCTCTGTTTAGGTCTAACTTAGGCCCACATTTTGCTGTCCAAGTAATCCTTCAGTAGCCCCTTGGAAACCATAATATTGCTTTTGCCTCTGCAAGCGTAGTGAAAGGTTTTCTGTTGTTCTTGCTATAAATTTCTTTGAACTTAAAAAGAAAAATGGAATTTTTGAGAGGAAAACTGCACAGTTTCCCGTAACATGGGGAAAAACCTTGACACAACACGATTTTCTCAATCAAAACCTCTAGACTGACAAAAATTTATGCACATTTCATTAGCGTGTTTTCAATCTTTAAAAAAACAATGGGGGCCCAGGCAGGGGTCATTGCTAAACGATTAAAATTTGCTCCTTCCTTTGGGACATTCCACCTTCGGGCTTGAGGGGCTGTTCCCCTAGTGGGTTTTACTAGAATTTCATTTTCCGCATTACGTGGTCGCGTTACCTTCATATCACTGGGGCACTTTCCTTAGATTTTCATTTTATTTGTTTGAATCCCAATTTAAATTTCCCAAAGGGAATAAATTTATTAATTGGTGTAACTTTCCTGGCCACGAAAACTTTTTGACTTCCGGCCCCCCCCCCTTTGGCACGGGGTACAATGTCAATACTTTGCCCGGGGCCACAATGTTCGAGTTTTCAAAATCAATTAACACAAATCACCTTTGAATGTTCTGTCGATTTACTGCCTCTGTCACACCAAAAAAGTGTTCACGTAGGTAAGAAGATATTCCTTACCCACACTTTTGACCAATGATCAATTCTTTATTAACTTTTTAAATTTATCACCAACCGCCGCTCGTTGTAATCTTCACATTTTCTTCAGGATTATCTCAAGACGGGCATTTCCCAATTTCCTTCCACTATTAGGTTGAGGTTTTAAAATAATCTCATCACCTATTTTTATCCTTTTCTCTGCCTCCACCAACACCACAAAAAAATTAATTAGTTGCACTTGTGCCTTTTACTTTACAAAATGACTTAGTTTAAAACCCCAAAAAAACGGAGATTTTTGGGTTTTAAAAGTGTTGCTCCCAAGACAAAACCCCCACTTATAAACTAGTTACCGCCCTCCCCCCCGGGGGCCAGTTTAAAAAGACTTTTCCGAAACTTGTCCGGATTAAAAACAATTGCGGAAAATAAAACTGGGCGAATTCAATACCTGTTTTAGCAGAAAAAATAAGGGGCTAGCAAAAGGCATAAAAAAATTCCAGGTTTAAATATTTACTGTGAAAATTTGTGAGACTCCCTCCAAGTGTCACCCCCTTGTGAGATATCCAAAAAACTAGCTACAAGCAGTTTTAAAAAACAGGAAGTGTTTTTGGGAGCCCAAATGAGGGAAATATGTGGACTAAAACACAAGGGTATTAAAAAGGTAAACACAAAGCTTTTTTTATAGAAAACCTGGAAGTTTTCTACAACAGATGGGAACAAAAAAGCGGGGTGAATGGTACGCCCTTGAACTGGCCATGGCAAAAAAAACGAAAGGCTGGAGATGATGTCCTGGTAGTCAAAAATTGGGGGGCTGATAGTGCTTCCGGGAGACGTAATGGTGAAGGGGAGGGCTTCCGGGGGAACGTAAGGGGAAAGCGGGAGGTGCTGCCCTGGGAGACAGAAAATGGTGAAGCGGAGAGCGTCCTGGGAGACAGTAAGGTGAAGCGGAATACGTCCGGGGGAACGAAGGGTGAAGCTGGGATTTTGCCCAGGGTAGTTGGGGAATTTTACGCAGGAAGGAATAATATAATGACCTCTAGGGGACGGGACCCATAGAGAGAAAAAAAGGGTTATCAAAAAAAAAGAAAAAAAACCAATATTACAAATAAAAAATACAGCAGGAAATAGCAAACAGGGGCCCCCTTAGAAATAGGGGGATATATTACCAAAAACAACTGGTGGGAGCTCCTTTGTTGGTGCTAGGGGGATGAAGTAAACGGGAAACATGCACCAACAGGGAATACAGTCACAAAACCCCCAAGGCAAACGGAAACCAACCCTGTGCACTACTATGCACTGGGTATTTTTGGGCATGGGAAATCTAAAAAACAGAGGGACATGCAACAGCCCACCCTAAAAATCCCAAATGCCCATATGAAAACAGGAAAAGAAAAATCCCTTCCTGTAAGCTTTTTCCCCCTGAACTGTGTACCTTTCTACGGGAAAAGACTGTGCTATAACTTAAATGCCAGGCATACCATCAAAAGGGGACAAAAAGATACAAAAACCCAGGCCATGGGAAAACCGGGGTACCCCACAGCCACTCAAGATTGAGAGTTTTTTGGGCCCAGGGAAAAAAAAAACTGGCAGGAAAATGGCAGAAATCGTACCCCAAATACGGGTCACCGGATGGAACCACAGCGAGGCCCCACCCCAAACAACAGATACAATACTAATCCCGGAAAAAAATCCCCCCCAGTCCCAAAAAAAATACCCCCATCCGATAACATTCTCCTTTGCAAATATGGGGGTCTAAAGCCACAAAACAACAAATACCTTTCATCCGTGACTGTTGCAGAGGCAAAGGAATGTTCGCGCTTTCACTGAGCCCACAAAAAGGTACTTGGACAACAAAAAATTGGACCCCGGGTTAAACCTATAAGATGTGACAGAGTAACGGAAAAAAGGGGGGGGGGGGTGTAAATTGCAGAGTCATTGTTTCACGAACTGCAAAAAGCCTAAAATGATTAGTGGAAGTTTTAGCAGAAAGGTCGAAAACCCAAAAAAACCTATCTTGGGGGTAGTCACAACCCTCCGGTGCAACATCCCACATTTCCGGGAACAGCTGTTAAAATTTTGACCAATGTCTGGAAAATCTTCCAGTTCCGCACCCAACATCTTGTCCAGGGGGATTTCAATTTAAGGCACCAAAAATGGGGGAAAAAAGCAAATAAATTGTTGCAGTAATAACACCAGGGGCGCTCTGAAAAACTCACATCAGCGGCTTTTAAATCTCTTGAAAAAAAATACAATTTAAACCAGCAAATAAAGAGCCTACAAATGGAAATACACTAGACCCTCTTCACTAACAATTGACTGATAAAAAATGTCCCAAAACAAAAAAAATTTAAAACTCAGATCAAAACAAAATTGGGGTTAACATGTATCCCCACGGAGCCCCAGACCGAAAAAATGAATTAGTCAAGGGGGAGCATTCCCCAAAATTTAAACTTCAATAACAAAAAAAAAGTGGGACCAAGAAACCAAGTCCTAACGTAAAAGCGGGGAAGATATAAAAGCAACACAGACCCCAACTTATCCTAGAACAGATTAACCGGTGGCACTCGATTAGCACAAGGTTTTTCCTCATAAAAAAAGGAGGATAATGAAATAGAAAGAACGGGCGCCCCCCTTTACAGCGACGGAAAAGAAAAACGGGGGCAAAAAGAGGTCAAAAAATCTGAATGCGTAGGGAGACCGGGCCGGAAATACAAGCATCGAACTTAACTAAAAAATCCTTAGGATCAGGGAAACCGGGAAAACTAAAACCATAATGAAATCGAAAGAAAACCCCAAATATTTCTTCTCCCATGCCAAATCAAAATAAGAACAACGTCCTATTGGGCCCCCACTTAAACAAATTGGCCCACACGATGACAGAAGGGAAAGAGTGAACCAAGTCCCAATATGACTAGTTTTTAACAAGCCGCTAACCAACTGGAGTCAAGATCAAAAAGAAATTTTTTGAGAGAGCCGCAAAACTTGATTAACACAAGCCTACCGATGTTTTTCCTGACCCAAAAGACTTCGAACAGGCTTTAAAAGACAGTCCATGCACTCTGCCCCAGGGCCAGACCAGGAACTCTGTGTTCATCAAGAACTGCAAAAGCCCCTACACACCTTTCCCTTTATGGAGAGGGCATGGACACGGGGGTTGTCCCCCGCTAAAAAAAACAACATAGCCCCCCCCTCCCCAAAGGGGCGTAAAACAACAGCAAAGAAATACGACCAATACATAACACCCCTATCAAAAAAAATCTTTGAAAGGGCCTAAGAAGCAAGTCACCACCCATCTAGAAAAACCCCTCATTACAAACCCAAACAAAATAGGTTTTAGAAAAGGTCCTCCTGTCTTCCGACTATTGGGTCACACAAAAAGGTCCAAATGCATTAAAGACAAAAAAATGCAGATGTAATATAACAACTTTTCAAAAGCCCCTTTGACAAATGTGACCAGGCTAACACGCACAAAAAGGTGCTAAAAGGGAAAAACAGGAAAATCGTGATGGGTCATAATTTCCTCACAACAGAAACAGAGGTATCGCAACAGAGTAAGTAGAGGCAGTACGGGGAAAAGCCTGTTCACAAGGCACAGTACTCGCTCCCCCTCTTTTTCCTCATCCTCATTCCGACTAACAGGGTGTCAGCCAAGCACTGGTTTTTTCCTTTCAGAACAACCCCCAAATTGCTACAGTGTCTTCCATTGCAGACACGCAAAGTCCAGGCGGACAACAACCAAACTTTCAGTGGGCTACAGAAAACAATAGAAATTTAACGATGAAAATTTCAGTTACTCGATTGGTAAACAAGAGGAAATTAAACTTCATCAGAGTAAAAACAAATTCTGGGGCCCCAAAATAGACAAACACCAAGTCAAAGACCTGGGGTGACATGTCGGAGGGTCTCACCCTTTAAGGACCATAAAATTTTATCAATCATTGCTATAAAAAAAGACAGGGTGGATAATGGAAAACCTTTAAAAACTAGGGAGGCCAAAACCCAGAGACACTCTTCAGGCCTTGTTTTACTAGGCTGGAATATTGCGCAACTAACAGCACCTTTCAAGGGAGGTGAAATTGCCCACCTAGAAAATGTAAGAGAACTTTCACGCAGCATAACGGGGATAAATAAGAGAGATAAGATAAGATTTCGTCGGATTTTTAACCCCCGGGGGGTTGCCACCCCGGGTAACCCCAAAAAGTCAGTGCGTCATGCAGGATGCAACTTTTTCCCCTGGGGTCCTTTAAACTTGTCCTCAGGGTGCGACCCCACCATGACTAACACCCAGGTACCCATTTGCGCTAGGGGAACAGACAAAGGGGAAGGGGAAAGGTCAGAATTTCCACCCCGCCGGGGGAACAACCCGGGCCCCCCTGTGTGAAGCGGGACTTAGCCCCCAGACCACCCCGGGGCCCAACCTCAATTTCTGGAGCGGGTTTAGGTTCCTAAACCTGTATTCCCCGGAACGCAGAGGGGGAGATACAGATTAATACCCTTGGGAAAAACTAAGGGATAGTACCGGGAAATTGCACACAAAACACCACTACGAAAGCAAAAACTTGGCAGACGATGCACCACCCCCCAATGAAAAGCAGGGGTGTCACTAGCACGTTAAGAACCAACATAAGTGTCAGGGGGGCCCAACTTTCAAATGCCTCCCCGCAACATAAGGGGATACCAACAGACCCCTGGCAGTTTCAGGCTGGCACGGACAAGCACCTAAAGTCATTCCTGATCAGCCGGGGGTGGCTCTATTTGGTTTGCGTCAAACCAGCAGCAACAGCCCGGGGATAGCTCTGATCCCCCAAGAGGCCGGTCCAAGACCGGGGCCCGGGGGGGCGTTGACCCCCCGGAAATTTTTCCCGGGGAAACTCCGGGAAGTGATCGCCTACCCTGGCAAACTCTGTTTACACCGAGCTCTGAGGGGATACCCCAGCCTCACAAGTGCTTATAGACAGTTTTCCCCAAAAATTTATGTTGCAAGAAACTCGCCTTGGGAGATAAAGACAACTTCTTGATGTTGCAGCATATCTGACTTAACTTCCCTAAGCTTTTGCCTTAGCCCCTTTGGACTTCCCCCCAGAAACCAGTCAACAGGGAGCCCTAAATTTTCCGCAATATTTTTAATCATTATTAGTGCCTGCCTGCACCTAAAATTCCTAATCCAAGAGGGTATGTTCCCTATTAACTAGCAACCGGGCACTAGCTTTCCCAAATGTCTGAGCACTGGTATTACTGGAAAGCACTGCCTGTTCACACCGGGGCCTACAGTTCAAACTCACTCTCAATTTTCCCCAGACAGGCCAGAAACTACGAGAAAGGGAGGGGTTGTCTTAAAAGTAGGGGGGACGGGGAGGTCATCTACAGTACATCAAGGGGCCTCACCCCGATTTCCCTTTGGCTCAATGTGAAACACGTGGGGGGCCCGTTGCGATCACGGCACGTCTTGTCCATTGTGTCCCCGTCTTTAAAAAGAACGATGGTTTTCTTCCCTGCCCTCATCTTCGTTCAAAATAGGGGGCCAGTTTTCCCCCAGCAAAATATCCCAGTGTTTGCCTCATTATCTGCCCATTACTACCTATGTTAAGGGCTTAGGTCTACATTATTATTATCTACGAGCCCTTGTAAACCTAATATTATTTTTCTACTCGTAAAAATACTACTCCTTCCCTAAGAGTAACTATAAATAAAAAATGCCCACCACAAACCCCCCAACAAAAAAGAATTGTTTGTTTTTGGGGGGTTTTTAAAGGGCCCCCCAGCCTCCGTCCCATTTCGGCCAGCTGGATCTGTCCTGTGGAAATTTTGGGGCCAAATAAATTTCCCCAGTTACACTAACTAAATTTAAAACACCCCCCGGACACCAGTTCTCAGCCCCCTAAGGACCACATACTCTGTAACGCTCTGGAACATTATCGTCAGGTGGCATTACACAGGCCTTAGTGATCATTTCATATTTCTGCACCAGGAAAAAACTAGGGATAGGGGTAGGCCTACCAAAAGGGCAAAAAAATGAGGTCAACTGAAATACAGTAAAGAAACCTGGGTTTTAAGAAAAAAGGGCAAAAAAGAAGGAAACTGCAAAAGGCCTACGACCAGCAGAGCAGGTCCTTCCTCCCCAGGAAGTCCAATGACCCCCCCGGATTAGCCCCAAAGACCCCCTCTGATCATCTCCACTCAAAGGGTGGAGCACTGACCAACCCAGCAGCAAAGCTTATCAGTCCAACTCACAAAACCCTCCCACACCCACTCATGTACTTTTCTAACCTATTTTTAAAACACACAACGTTTTAAAAACTGGAAGCTTTTTACAACAAAGGGGGAAAATAAAAAATCTGGGGTGAATGGTATGCCCTTTTATGCTGGCCATGTAGTCAGAAACTGTAAAGCTGGGGCGATGTCCCGGAGTCAGTAAAGTGGGGGTGAAGTGCTCCCGGGACAGTAATGGTGAAGCGGAGGGCTGTCCTGGGGGGCGTAATGGGGAAGCGGAGATTTTGTCCCCGGTAGTCATGAAAAATTTGCGGAGGGGAAAGCATAAAAATGACCTCATGGGGGAAAAAGGACCCGTTGGGGAACAATGTAGTCAAAGATAGAAAAACCCCTATTCAAAAATAGAAAAACCCCAGGAAAAGCAAAAAAGGGCCTACTGCAATAGTGAGGAAAATTTTCCAAAAACAACTGGTGGGGGCCCCTTGTTGGGGTTAGGGAGGGTAGGATAAGACAGGTAAACAGCACCCAACAGAGAATACGTACAAAAACCCCCAAAGGGAAATGGAAACCAAGCCCGTCAAATTTTCTATGCACTTGGTATCGCAGGCTGGGAAATCTGGGAAAGCAGGTAAGACGTGCAACTATACCACCCTAGAAAACCCGTGCCCCTATGACAACAGGAAAAAGCAAAACCCCGTAATCTTTTTCACCGAAATGTGTACCTCTTAGCCCAGAAAGATTGCTCTAACTTAAATAGCCAGGCACACCAAACCCAAAGGACAAAAGATACAAAACATCCAGGCCTGGGGAAAAAAGGGGGCCCGATTAGATTTTGCCACCCAATGGCTATTTATTGTGCACCCCAACCATCCTGTGGACGGTAGCGCGAGAGCAATGGATACCAAAAGGCCTAGGAAATAGGCCCAAAAGGGTTTTAAAAGGGAAACATTGGATTTATATCTACATAACTATAGTTTACTTTTTCTGTAGCAAGCAAATTAGGGGAAATTTTTCTTTTTATATCTGGTATTTATTTTTTTTTAAAAAGAATATCTTTACATGTCACATAGGTTATTACTGTCTGTTATGTATTCCTAACAAGTGGACAAATTTGCACAAGTGTTCAAAGAGAGTGACCATATGCCTGATCACTAATTTCATTTTGTTTGATCATCATCTGTGTGTTTTCCCAAAATGCCAGAGTACTTGTAACCGAGCCCCAAGTCTGGCCACTACAAATCAGTCAAAAAACCATACCCCCGGGCCCGGGGTTGAACCCGCGGGCTTAAAGATTTCTTAAGCAACATCATCATTGTTTACATTTCAAGTTGCTCCATAAAAAAACTTATCTACGTTTTGTTATCATAGTGGTTATAGATCTACTCAGGCTTCAACTGTTCCTTGACAATCATTTTCATTATTTACTTCTCTCCAAAATTTTTCCAATGCTAACCGATTTCCAAAGTTATATTTTACCTTTCCCCTTTTGGGGACTCTTCTTTGGCTAACATATCAACTTTATCACGAAAGAGTAATCCAATAGGGATGGGATCCATAGCAAATTTTACATTACTTCCTTGTCCCAATTTTTAGTATCATACCTGGCTTCTCCAAAACTTTTTTGGAGTCATTATATTCAAGAGCCTTTTAATATAAAGAATCAGTAAGATGATAAGTCAAGCTCATGTATAGGTTACTTTTTGCGCCTCAGGTTGCAAACAATTCAGTTTGCAGTGTAGCGCCCATTGTTAATTCTTTTTCCTAATCAACAAATTTATTACGTTCTTAAATAGGGAGGGGGCAACAAGAGCAGATGAGCCCTGCCCGAAGACTCCTTTTTAGATCCATCAGTGTATAAAAATTTATAAATTTTTACTACCGCAGGTGAAAATTTCTTTTTGAGCAGTTGCCTAACAAGAGATTTAAGGGAAGGGATTACTAGCAATGAGCCTTTGGGGGAACTGTGGTATGTGATATTTAAAAAACACACTTCCATGGAGGGGTGAAAGCTTTGTTGCCTACAGTGATACAGTTTCATGAGGTTTTAAAAACTTAATGGGAATTGCACTTTTTACAAACCCTTTAGATCTGTGTCTTTACCTCTAGACACTTGGGAAGATTCACTGTGACAGTGCTGGTTTGTTTTTTTAACATTTAAACCGGTTTAATGTTTTAAATTTTAAAAAATCCCATCACTATACTAAAAAACCAAGCTCTTCCTCAATTTTGAACTTTTTTAGATCTGGGCAGCCAAAAATAATCCTGAGGCTTCATTGTGATTAACTCCAAGGGTCGGAGAGAACTTTTCTACAAATCAACTGGGAGCGCATAATCAATTTAAAGGGCCTAACTAGTTTATAAATTTTTTCACGATTCTAAAAAGCACCATTTTGGGATTGTACCACAACGCTTTTGAGAGCATTTAGCCTGCTTTGATTTTTGTTTAGTTGTGGGGAAATGTTTGTTTAAGGGTACACTACACCCCAAAATATCTGAAGTTTTAACGTAATAATGATTCACCCTGCAAAAAAGGGGGGGGGTTTTCGTTTGCTTTCTAATATCTTTTGTTTTTAAAGGGGTTTATGAGGCCATCGATTTCAAAAATTTCTTAACTTCATTAAAAAGATATCATCTTTTTATGCCCTGTTGTATGGGTCTGTATCACCACATAGCTTAAGGCATAGTTTTGGGAGGCAGGTAGAGCATTTAGGGGGCATTAATCAGTATTAAAAAAGCATGGGGCAAGAACTCCTCCCTGCGGTGACCTAAAGACATTTCTTTGAATCACTTCTGAAACCTTTAAAGGACAGAGGATACTCTATTTTTACAGGTATCCTATTATCCCGCAGAGTAAGTACCCCAAAATTTATTTTTTTAATTTATTGTATAAACTTTTGTTTGCAATACAAATGCAGATTTTTTATCAAAAAAAGTGGTAAAACTAATGAGGTTTTGTGCAGTGGGAAAAATGGAAATACAGTTCTGCACACTTTTACCTTTTAAAACCCATAGAGGGACGGGTCCACAACGTCAACAACTGAACAACGTCAAGTATTTGGCCCCAAAATTAAAGAAAGTGGGTCCTCACGTTACACAAGGAAATGAGTGAGCTATCAAGTCCCCCGTAACCATTTTTTACAAGGCCCTAACCAACTGGAGTCGAAGCAAAGGAATTTTTTTAAGAGAGAGCCCCCGAATTTTGGGTTTAAAACAAGCCTATTGTGTTACCTGCCCCCCAAAACGTCAACATGCCCATGCATTTTGCCCCCGGGCCGACCTGGGAATCCGTTTCATCAAGAACTGCAAGAAGCCCTAACACAACTTTTACCACCTATGGAGAAGGCAGGACACGGGGGCGTCCCACAGTTACTAAAAACAAAAGACAAGCCCCACCCACAAAGGGGGCGTAAAGCAAAAGCGAAGAACTACGACCAATACACAACATCCCCTACATAAAAATCTTTGAAAAAGGGGCATAACGGGGAAAATCCCACCCATCAGAAAACCCATCAATTACACAACCCCGGGGAACTGGGGTTTAGAGCAGGTCGTTTCCCGTCTTCCAACTTTGGGTCGTTTCGACAAGGGCCAAATGCACTGAAGACAAAAAAAATCAGATGTAATAATACAGACTTTTCAAAACCCTTTGGCAAGTGTACCAGGTGTAATAGCAACAAAAGCGTGCTAAAGGAATAACAGGAAAAGTCGGTCGATGGATCATAATTTTCTACTAACGAACACAAGAGTTGAGTCAAAAAGAGTAAAGTCCGAGGGAGCCACGGGAAAAGCTCGTTCCACAAGGCACAGTACTCGCCCCATCTTGTTCCTCATCCTCATATCTGAATAGACAAGGAGTCAGCCCCAGCACCGTATTTCCTTTGCAGATGACCCCCCGAAATTTATGACATGTCTTCCATTGCAGACACTGCAAGGCCCAGGCGGGCACAACAAATCTTTAAATGGGGTGCGGGAAAAAATATGAAGTTCAACGAGAGAAATTTTTAAATTTCCAGTATGGTAAACACAGGAGTTAAATCTTCATCAAGTACAAAACAATTTCTGGCCCAAAATAAACAAACACCCAAAGTCAAAGACCTAGTGATAGTCGGAGGATCTCCCTTTAAAGGCCCCAACATTGTACAATCGCATCTGCAAAAAAAAATGACGTGATAAGAAAACCCTAAAACTAGGATTCCAAGCCCTGATGACACTCTTCAGGGCACTTGTTCATCTAGGCGGATATTTCTGCACAATAAACACCCTTTTAAGGGAGTGAAATTCTTAAAACCTTTTTGGGAAACCCTGGTAAAAAAAAAAAAAAAAAAAAGTAAAGAGAACCTTCACGGCGTGCATAACGGAATGAAACAACCCTTTTTACAATGGTAATGAATCCAGGTAAGTCTGGTCACAATCTTGACAAGTTACAAAGGTATTTAAGATTTACAGAGGTACGTAATGGCGTCCAGGGGACTGGGGCCCCAAAGTTTTGATACGCTGAAATAGGTACAAAGGTAATGAGCTCACAAGTTACGAAAGGTCATGAATTCTGTAGAATGGTTACTTACGTTTTTACTTTGGCTACAATCATGAACAAAAATTATAGAGTAATGAGCAATTCACACTTCCACACCCGGTACAATTGTATATGAGTTATTGGTGCAAATATTGTTTGTTGGAGTCACACACACACAACACACACTCACACACACACACACACACACACACACACACCACACACACACACACACACACACACATTTATTTAATATCTTATGCACCCCATACCCATCCTGTGGCGGTAGTCAAAAGATTACAAAGGTACATAATGGGTCCAGTGACTGGACCCCAAAGTTATGATAGCTGAACTAGTGAAGGGAGCCGTGAGGTTCACGCGCGCGGTGCAAAAAAAATCGAAAAAAAAAATAATATGAAAAGGGAGTTATTGTCTACCAAAAAATAGCTGAACTTTCTGGCTACAACGCTGATATATTTATTAATCCTTGTACGATGTTCTAAAAGAATTACAGCCAGTATTTTATAACAGGGCATGGGTGACAGCGCTGACGCGACATAGTGCGTAAGAAGCGCTGACTCAGCTTTGTTGACGTTTTTGTTACGTTTTTCCCCGTGTTATTTTTATCGTTTTCATATAAATTTTGTCTAATATAAACAAATTTCACCATCTGAGGATCATTCCCGAGTGGGCTGGGGCTAACATGGTCACGGTACAATCGGGAACCCGGGGAATAGTTGCACAAAATGGCCGACACCTCCAGCCAACAAAAATATTCCATGTACCCAGCTAAATCTAATTATAAGGGCTTATTTATTCTATCACAATTGATATATTATGACATAATGCAATATAATAAAATTGCATATAAACTTAAAAAAGACACCTTAAAATAAAAAATTATTAGCATAATTATGACGCCCCCCCCAACGGAAAAAATTTCTATCGATATTTCCCCTGAAGGTGAAGAGAGGGTCCGACCTCTTCTCATCGTGATGAGAGGAAAACGTTATTTATGTAAATGGTTAACTGTAATAAAACACTCGTTAGGTCACGCAAAAAAGTGTAATATTTAAAAGCGAATTTTTCGGGGGGGGAAAATAAAATTATTTCCGGGCAGCGGGGGTGCCGCGCGCCTTCGGCCTATATCTTCAAAAAGTAAGTTATTTACCTATTTAGGGGAATTCCAGCTTTATTTATGATTGAATTGACTTGATTTCTCACAAACAATACATAGGAGAATGATTGCCTTATACGAGGCGGTAGGGGGGGTAGCGGTCGTTCGTATCTGACTATCCAAATATTCTTTAGATTTTATGTGGGACCACAAGGCCGACATCTCCAATATATCAAGAAAGTTATGAAACTTTTTTTTTTTAGCATGAAAGATAAGGTTTATTTTAGAATTCAAAACGACATTGATGGATTAGAGGTGTTCTATCAGGCTGGCAAGTGTCAAAACCACTTGTCCAAGTACCACTGAGTACGGAATCACTGCCAAATGTAATTTTTTTAAATTTTTCGTTACATTTTGATATTTCAATTTCCTTTTAGGCCGATATGATTGAAAACTTCAGCACTGGATACTCGAAATAACCTTCTAATAGTACCCAAAATAGATAGAACGTAATCGGTTCATAACAAAAATGTCGTTTAAAACGCGGACCGCAATCCGTCACTTAGTAACAATTGTAGGTGGATAAAATTGAAGTTAGTACAAAGTTCGACCTGATGAGGTTCGATTATCCATATCAATGTACATATTATAAAGATTCGCGAGTATTCTCCCGGCCGGGCCCTTTTTCCAAGTGGTGGCCGGCTTGGCTCCTCTTTAGGAGTGTTCTGAGACCTAAAGTCCTCCCATGGGAGGAGACACAAGTACCTCATTACTCTTCTTTGGGACAACTGTTCCCCAGGCCTAGCCACTAAGTAGGCCTCTCTGGTCTGCCATCCCCGCCCTATGGGGCCATAAAAATGGAATGACAGTCTTATGAGCTAAAGGCTCGGGCTCAGGCACCTACCTACCCTAGAAGGGTGGGCATGGTGTCGATGATCAATGTACTGGTGCCATAACAGTGAAGTGTAAAGTGAAACTCCTTATTTTATGTTCATATCATAACATTATATAAGAATTATTACCAGCTAAAAACTTTGTAGTAAAAATTTCTCTGTTTTAGTGTTACTTGTTTTGATAATCCCCTAATTATTATTAAAATTATTGTTACAAAGCTGTAAACACCGCCATTGCTTAAAAATAATATACTTACCTTAACACTCTACCATACCATTGGAGGAGTTTAAGAAGACGAGTAGTTTTGTAAACAATTGTGGGCCTTGTCCGGGATTTTGATCCAAGAAAAGGAGAAATGATCAATTAGTTTTTTTCTTAAGCATATTTGGCATAATATAATTCACTCCCTTGGTACAAACTTGTTTTCATAATGTCTGGACCTTCTGAGGCACATGTATTCTTTCCTGTTGAAGTTCTGAAGCATCAGGACAGGGGAGCTTGGTCCCCAGCTTAATTTCGACATTCTGAAAATGAGAAAATCTCTTAAAACAGGAAGTGATAACTGAGGTGTTTGACTCCCGCAAATTATGGCTACTGTGTTTGGCTTGCGCTTACATCTTCACCCAGTAAACAAGCAATCAACGAGAGTATAAGGAAAACTATGTCGAGTATGTTTTACTTTCTTTCCATTGCTATTGGTTATTGGCGACACAATACCTGGGCCCGAGTGAAAGGATTTATTTGACAGGTTACTTGGTGGGTGCCTCCCTGTAAGTTTGGAGCTATAACAATGGTCTGTCTCCTTCTCGGGTGCCCGGAGTTGCCAAGAAGAGCACCCACATGATGGGAGCTTAACAATGGTTGGTGTGCTGCTGTTTGTGCCCTTGTAAGACCAAGGAATCTTTCAGTCATTTTCTAGTGAGTCACTGCTGTTCTAGGCATGAAGTATTAGTCTAGTTGTATATTGAAGGGATACAAGTTAAGTGATTACTGTTTGGAACAGAACCTAACTTGGTTCCTTAAAGTTTGGTTGCAAGGTTGATGTGTGCTTCTTAATCTGTTTTGCAGCCTTCTTGACATATCTGGTTCATGTCTACCTTGCTCTAGATGATATGCTAAGTAACCTATCTTTGTGTGCAATTTCTGTAGAGAGTATCTTTGTGGTGCTATTGGTCTTATTGTCGACTTGCAGGGACTTTAATACGCTTAAATTTTTGGCTGTTCAAGGCCTACTGTGCATTCTCTAGTGGAATGTTTCCAGCACACTTACCCAACCAAGAATGTAGTATTTTCACAGTCTACTGCAACATGGCCATAGTGCTGGCATTTGTAACACCTACGTCGAAGGGGTAGGTACACTTCTGATGTTAGGAAATGTAATGCAGGCACCCAGATATTTTGGGGGGAGGGGGGAGGGGCACAAGGCTACCAACTGGCACAATAATTTGGGGATGTCTTTTAAGCTTTTAGGCTTGATGTATTCTCACTTAGCGTCAGATGGGATGGGTCCATGCAGAGAGGGATATATCCAAAGATTATGATAATGACCATTATTTAGAGTGGTGAGTGTCTGATGGAGTGGTAGCAGCCTTTAATACCCCATAAGGTTGTACTAAGTAGATTCATTGATCAGTTCTGCATTCTGTTCACAAAATCAAAGTTGTGTGAGTTAATTCTAAAACTGTATCCTGCCTTTAGGTTGTTTCTTTAAAGCTTCATTAGCCATGCACACTTAGAAGGCAGCAGGGTGTTGTCATGCACACTTAGCAGGCATCAAGATGTAAAGAAGATCACCGACCCAGAAATAGCTAAACTCCTTACGATTCAGATCCAAAACGAACACCAAACTAACTCAAGAATGCACGGAACTAAAAGCTGAGCAATGCAGAGTTCCTCAGCAAGATCACTGCTCTAAGAACATAAAACTAGATACTTCTGGAAAACAAAGCAAACAACCCCATACCCAGTCCCTAGACACCATCTCAACACTCTAAAAGACCAAGTCACCCTCCTTACTACCAACATTATAGAGGAAAGATTCAAGAGTGGACCAACAACTTGCCAATGTTCATAACCAACTTCCAGAACATGATGACCAACAGCAGCGATCTGTGACTGTTGTATGTTGTTTAGTTAACAGCAGAAACATCTCCCACCCACAGTCACTCATTGAGGACCTGCATGGAGTACTCACCCTATAGCGTTTCATGGACCACCTTCGCCTTAAATAGGTAGTGATGACCTAAAGGATTGCAAAATGGTGGGTTACCAAGCGGGTAGAAAAACAGTGCTGTTAAATTCCAAACTAGCCTGCAAAGAAGAAACAACTTACTAAAAAACTCTATTTCTATGGAAAAACTGATGTTTACGTCCATGAGTGCCTACCAAAAACAAGACAAAACCTCCTTTATCGGCTAAGAAAAATTACTGCTATGCCAAAAAATCCATCCACAGTGCCTTTGTGAGGGGATGGAAAAATCGCAGTCGGGAAACAGCCAATGGGAGAGATGAAGAGATATTCATCTCCACAGACACTGACTGGCTAACGAGAATCAGAGTTAAAGTTGCAGATAATAACCATAGTCCACCGTTATTGGATATTGTCAATAAATTTTGTGGCCCCACCCTAAATTCTAATACCCCAACTACTTTTGATTCACTTTTGTGTTCAATGACCTTTCTACCTCATATTTTTAATTGTGTTAGATATTACAGGAACCGGTTCCTTCTTACAACTTTACCCGTCACCTGTTCCATCTTATTTTATTTATAAACTAACCATAACTTGTCCCTCCAATTATTTACCTCACTTAAGAAATACTCTATTTGCCAATTTTATTCTAAAATCTTTATTATTGCCCATTTTACTTTAAACTATATTGACCACAACTTATTGTAAACTTTTTTTTTATTGCCCATTTTTAATCTATACTTTTTTAAACTAGTATTTTCAACTAAACTTTTATATTATCCTGTCTACCATCTTACTAGCCATAGTATAACCAAGTCATTGACATTTTTTACTTTTATTATTTTTTTTTATAATTCTTTTGCTGCCTTAACTTGTGTATTTATCTTGTCAATTTAAATCTAGTTATACTCTAATTCTTGTAAAACAACTTATATAAGACCTTAGTGCAATTTACAATTGGAGTCTTGTGCCTTTTTTATATTATTAGATTAAAACTAGTTGTACTAAAGCTCATTCTAGCTCATACAGAGACTATACCAAAGGCATTATATTAGACCTTAGTGCAATTACAAGTGAGATTCTTGTTGCTTTTTTTAATTTGTATTTTCATTATAATTAGTTTATACCTTAGTTGTAATTTAGCTCATTCCAGCACAATACATAGATCATCATCAACTTCATTATGTTATTAGTGACTACTATACTCCATATGTCCAAAATGTTTTGCTATATACTTGTCCAAAAACTTTCCCACCACTACAGATATCAGTAATAGAACACAACACACAACACGGGATATTAAAAATAACCAATTTAAACCTAGAAGATTGATTGATCACGATGAATGATCTAAACTTCATATCTGTCACCCAATCAATACCTATTGGAAAGTAACTGACTTTATTACACAGCATCACAAGCCAGCACTATCCTAAAACAATGCTAACAAGTCTATCAGTACTTTACTAAGCATCAAGTCCTTAAGCTCAAACACTATGTTGACCTCCTGGGGAACTCTTTGAATCATAAAGCACCCTTCTCCTTGCATTATTTTTATAGAGACCTGGCTTAAGCCGGATACATAGAATATCTACCCTCGACCAGAAACCAAGCAATCCACAAATGCAGACCTTACCAAGTTGGGGGTGGTTATTGCAATCTATTACTCTAACCAATTTTTTTGTATTAGCACCCACTTTCTTTATTGATGAATATGGGCGAATACATTTTTGCTAATTTTACTGTAAAAAACCTTAAGACGCCTATAACAATCAGTTCCATTTACGGATACCTTCACACAAACATCCCAAATTTTCAGTGAGAAATTAAAGGCATAATAACAAACAGACAAATGAATAAGCACCACCTTCTCTTAGCTGGAGACTCTCAACATCAAACTTGGCCTAACTAGATAATCAGCTGTAACGATTTCATAACAATATGACAAACACCACTTCTCATGCCAACATAATAAAACCAAACAGGATCACTGGAGCAAGTGCAACCATAATAGACCACATATGGACCAATAATACTAGCCCCCCTTAAATCAGGGATAATCCACAGACTGCAATATGACCACTACTTTACCTTCCTCTTAACAAAATTAGTATGCACTACTCGAATACAAACAAAATTTCATTTAAACTCCAAGACGAGGCATCAATAAGGAAGTTCACACCTGACCTAGAGGACTGTTGGCTGGCCTACAGGATTCCTCAAGGCCAATGTATTGATGTACTCGCCGGGAGTTTAGTTTAATATGTTTATTATGCACCCCATACCCATCCTGTTGGCGGTAGTCAAAAGATTACAGAGGTACATAATGGGGTCAGGGGACTGGGCCTCAAAGTTTTGATTGCTGACAAGTTACAGAGTATGAATTCACTCAATTTACAAAGGTAAATGAACTCACAATTTAACAAAGGTAATGAACTCATGTAGGTTTCTAGTCACAATCATGACAAGTTACACGGTATTTACAGATTACAGAGGTACACAATGGGTCCAAGGGACCGGCCTCCAAAGTTTTGATGGCTGAATAGGTACAAGGTAATGAACTCACAAGTTACAAAGGTAATGAAACTCACAAGTTACAAAGTTTAATGAATTACTTGTAAGAATGGTTACTTAAGTTTATACATAGGCTGCTATCATGATCAAATATTTAGAGTAATGAAGCAATTCAGACACTTCACACCGGTCACAACTGTAGTGAGTTTTGAGTGGCAAATGTTGATTGCTGAGTCTCTCTCTCTCACACACACACACACACACCACTCATACAAAAATTCATACACACACACACTAACACAAGGGAAGTTAGGGATGTTAGGAAGTATTTCTTTAGTCATAGAGTAGTCAGGCATGGAATAAGCTAGAAAAGTGATGTGGTGGAGGCAGGACCCATACATAGTTTTTAAGGGAGGTATGATAGAGCTCATGGGGCAGGGAGGCAGGGAGAGAGAGGACCTAGTAGCAATCAGCGAAGAGGCGGGGCCAGGAGCTGTGATCGACCCTGCACCACAAATAGGTGGGAAAATAGGTGGAAGTACACACACAAATCATACACACACAATACACACTCATACACGCACACACACTCATACGCACACACACACTAGACACCACACACACACTCATTCTCAACACACACACACACACACACGAGCAGGAGCTCGGACTCGACCACCCCAGCAAACCTCAACTAGGTGAGTACTACACTCACACACTCATTACACATTCACACAAAACACACACACACACCACACACACACTCACACACACACACACACACACACACACACACACACACACACACACACACATGCACATATGTTGTAATGCTTTATTTACAGCTAGCAAAAGTCAGGGTATTTCTCCAGAATGGGTCTGTAATATACACTGGGATAAAATTACTTGCCCCCCCCCCCCCCCCCCCCCCCTTCTTCGAACACTTTCTGAGTGAGTTGTTTCTAAATTCATTAATTTTATCACACTCCAGAACATTATGACGCAGGGTGTGACAATTAATCCATCTGGCAAAGTTTATATTTCGTTTGTCTACATCTGTGGTGGTGATTTAAACCTGCCAAGTTACTTGTAACCCAGCCAGAGCCGGGGCGGTAGTGCATCCAAGAGTCTGCTTATTTTGTTGGAGGCACCAATTAGACTTTGTGGCTCTCCTGCATGATAGATGATGATAGATGGACTCACTGGTTGTCTATCTCCTTGAGCCTTAAGTCCATAAAATTCACGCTGAAGTTCTTTTGTATTATTTTCTCAATACTACTAACCTGACAAGCCAAGATTGTAATTCTACTCCATCTTTGAAATCATACAGGTTTAGCCAATTTATCAGTTCTATCATGCATCTGAAGTAACCAATGTGAGATGCCAATCCACTGCATGTGCACTCTGTCTCCCTCTGGTCCACAATCCTACCATACCTGTGTCTGGCTTCTGACACAAGCATGCCACAATTTTGCTTAATGAGTTGTGGAGCATTTGAGGAATAATGACAGAGGAATCAAGATACCAATTAAACTGTCAATCTTTGATACATATGAGCATTGCAGTGCAAGGAGTATGGCAAACAGTTTTGTCCCCCACTGCAACGATATGCCCCCCCCCCCCCCCCCCCCCCCCCCCCCCCCCAAGATAGTAGAGGCCCAATTATTTGATGCTGCTCAATTTCTTTAATTCATTGTTTGCATCGCTCTTGTTTTCGCCGTGCAGGACCACCGGTGCAAACGCACTTCAGTTTCCCTGACAGCAGTAGTGTGTGGTGGTTGCTTGTCGCGCTTCTGTCGTCAGAACAGGAGAACTACCATTAGTCAACATGGCGTTGGCGTTGCAGTTATAGGACGCAGGATTAACACTGTCGGTGTTGAACTTCTCAGTGGCAATAACGCCAGCGTCCAGCCCAGGTTTACTACACTAAAAAACATCAGAGACACGTTATGAATTCAGGATTGGAGGTCGTACGGCGTAAGCATTGAACGGAGCACGTAGATTTTTTGTGAAACTGCTTCTCAGCAACGGTTTATGAGTACGTTGGTTCAACCGTTTTCAGGACGTAAAGTCTTGATGCAACACCAGCTGTGCGTTATCGTGAGGATGATCGATGTATCAAGACATTATACAAGATTAAACTGCGTAATAATGTCCCCTTTGAGGCGGATGAGACAGTATCAGAAAAGTTTTTGTGGAATACGGAATGTTCATTTGGCCCCCCCAGACATGGTAAGTGGGTTGTCGGTGCCTACAAGGTATGCCGGAGGGCCTTTTAACTAAAAATGACATTGCGAACACCCCATACCGTATTACATATACCTAAAGGAATTCAGGACACAGTGTCATGGTGTCATCGCGGGCAAAGGCGTACATGCGAATATGTGGGGAATATGATACACATAGCGGTGGAGTGTGCGGAAGCCGGCAAACGAGCTCCTGGCCCAGGGGCGGAGACATCCGCTTCTACACTGGGGAAGCAGGCATTGATCAACGACGTGATGGAGGGCGTGGTCGTCTATGGAGCGAGATAGTGGATGAGCGTATAAGGCTGGGGGGAGAGGGTGGGCCTTGACCAGTTACCTGGTCCAGACACATTCCAGTGGATTCGGGTTTGGTTTTGAGCAAAAAAGTACAGGAGGATGTGTTGAAACTTGAGGAGTGAATTAGCCGAGTGCTGAAAGTCCTTTGTCACCGCCTGAGGAGGTGGCCGCTCCTGACAAGGGTGGTAGAAGACGAGGTGAAGGCGTGGGGCATCAAAAAACAGAATTATTCGGACGACGGGAGTGACAGCGTGACCTGAGGTATCACCGAGATTCTTTGCCACGGTGTACAGTGGAGGTTAGAGGTACATTGTGAGGCATCCCACAGGACCAAGCACATGGAGGATGCGCCTGTCACAAGAGAGCCGCTCTGCATCGGATTCAGATGATGTCCTAAACGACAGTGCAGGGGACTGGGGAAGCAAATTTGGGGCAGAAGGGGAAGGTAGTGGTGGCATGGACAGGAGGCACGCCGAAAGAAGGGGGGGGGAGGGGAGAGAGGGAAGGGAAGTGTGCAGGTGACAAGTGGGTCCCCACACGTTTGGTGGCCATCGAAGAGTGAAGAGAGGAGGGCAGGGGTGGAAATTAATAGTGCCTACGGTGTATGACAGTAAAACGTTAATGGTTTGTTATAGTTGTAAGAGAGGAATGGTTTCGAATGTTTCTGAATAATTTTAGATGTGAAGTTGTGTTCCTACAGGAGCACAATTTTAAGGAGGGTAGTCGTAGGGTGTGGAGATGGAGGGGTTTCAGTGGTAACCCTGCCATTCTGCCCGTTTGAAAGGGGGGGTATATTAATTAGGGAGGCGGAGCCCGGTTTGTTTTGCAGAGAAGTGAGGTGGGGAGGTGGGAAGGGCGTGCGATAGATGGTTTGGTGGATGGGAAAAACGTTGTGGCTTTTATTAGCGTTGTATGCGCCTGCAGAAGAATAACATTACAGGTGATGCAGAGGAGTTTTAGTGTGCGAGGAACCTTGTGTTTTTTTTTCTGTGCATACGGGGTGGCAATAGTAGGAGGTGATTGGAACTGCGTCATTGGAGGGCTGATGTGAACCGAAAGGGCAGGTTATGTGTCCATGGCCCTAGAGATTTATTGAGGGATATTAGTTAAGAGACGCATTCGAGGGGGGGGGGGGCGTGGGAGACAGAGCATACATTTGGTTAGGAGAGATATTGGCAGCGAGGTTAGATAGAGTGTATCTTTCTACGGGGTCTTGTAGAGTGAGATAGCTTTTCCCAAAACTGTTGAAGTTAGCATGGTAGATCATAGTGCAGTGTTTGGTGGAGGTTGGGTGGGAGGCGCTTGCAGAAATATAAGGAGTACTGGACAATTAAATATATGTGCATTGAGTGATGAGGAGGGGTTAGAGGATTTTCTGTCCTATGGAAGGAGCATAGCGAGGAGGCACAGGGAGTGGAAGATGTCGTACAATGGGGGATTGTGTTGCCAAGGAAAGGATTAGGAAAATATTATGTGGGGGTGGGCAAACCGTTAATGATTTTTAAATATGGGCTTTCAAATTATCTGGAGACAGGTTAAGGGGCTGTTATGGGAAGGGGGCTGCTGGTGGGGGGCAACTATCCTATGGATGAAATTGCGAGGTCAAGGGGAGACTGATGGAGTTACAAAATGAGAGGTTTCAAGCGGTAAGGGTGCAGGCAGGGGTAGAGGAGGTGCTTTGGGGAGAACAAACCATCGGCGGTGTGTGTTTGCGACGTCAAAAACAAAGACAGCAGGTTACAGCTATTCCGAGGTTAGAAGGTACACGAGATGGCTGGGGGTTATAGAATGGGGTCAGGGAGATCACTAACTACATACAGGAATGTTGTGGTATGCGGATAAAATGGTATGAGGGTATTGGACAAAGTGGGAAGGTGGGAAATGTGGATTTAGAGAGGTTGTGTGAGTATGTGACGTGTAATTTAGGGAATAGTGATAGAAAGGCTTTAGGGGGGGGGTAATAACAGAGGAGGAAATAGAGTAGGCTTTAAGGGGATTGAGGAAAGGGCACTAAGCACCGGGAATAGAGGTCTCCGGCTGAATTTTATCTCCAACATTGGACGTGATAAGGGGGTTTCATGGGTAGTTATTTAATCGATGAAGGAGAAGGGTGATTGGATGGGGACAACAAGCAACTGCAGTTGTAGTGTTGGTCCAGAAGGGTAAGGGGCAGCACACCTCAAGGAGTACCGTGCCATTCTTGTTATGTGCTGATTATAAGTGTTTGCTACTAAAGTCTTGGGTAATCGTTCCAAATGTGTGGTAGGGAGAGTGGTTTCGAAAACGCAGTATGGTTGCCTGGAAAGGTCGATGATTGAGGGGTCATGGGAATAATGAGAAGTTTTGTTTGTGGATCAAAAGGGGGGGAGGGAAGGGCGGCGTTGTGGCTTTAGAACTGGCAGGGGGCCTATGACAGGGTGGAAAGAGGAGCATTGGGAGCTTACTTAGGACACCCGCAGGGATTATGGGGAAGAAAGAAAATATGTTAATTGGGGCTAACCCGTTGTACAATGGAGCAAGATGAGGGTACAGTTTAATGGAAGCTTGGGGGAGATGATTGTTAAAAAAATTGGGTAGGGGACTTAGGCAGGGGGGTGCTCCCATGTCACAAATGTTGTTTGCGTGCATTCAGGACCCCTTCTATAGAATGGTTGAACGTTGTGTATGTGACACGAGTGGAGGTATGGGGGGGGGGTAGGGAATGTGTGGCCGGGAATTTAGCGCATCGTAGACGATTACAAAGTCCTGGTTCGGGTGGGGCGATGGCGTTGGGTGTTTTGGATGATGTTGATGCAACAGTTTCGGAAATTGCAACAGGAATGCAGGTAAATAGAGAGAAGTCAATGATAATTGGTTGGTGATTGGGTGGAGGAGAGGGGGAGATGAACGTTGTGAAGAAAAACAAAACGGTGTGTCTTTAAAAAATTTGTGGTGTCACCTATTAAGGATGATGATTTGGACGCTGCTCGAAGGAAAACTAGAATAGATTAATGGAAAGGATTCAGGGGTGTCTGGGTGCATTGCGACCTATCATCTGACTCTCGTTGCATCGGAGTGATTGTTATATATGTATTATTGTTATAGGTAAGGTTTGGCAGTAGCAGCCGTGTTCCCATTAACAGGGACGGCGATTGTGGGAATTCTGAGACGAGTGTTTACTTTTTGTGGGGGGTTCAAGAGTGCGATTGGCTGAGGAGGAGTGGTTGTAATGTTAACCTGTGCACCAGGATGGGTTGGGGTTGTTGGATCTGAGAAGGAGGATTAAATGTGGTTTCTTAAATGGCGAGGTTTTGTGCCGAAGGTGTGAGTGGAGGGCAGCTGGGAAAGTATATGATAGGTTGGGTAAGTTGTTGGTGTGTTGGTGTTGAGGGATGTTGAAAACTATTTTGAGGGTTTGTGTTGGTTAGAGAACCCAGGAAAATTCGAGTAGGGGTTTTGTGTAAGCTGCTTGCAGGACAGGATTGTTGTACCAGTTGAGGGATTGTTCCCATGTACGCATTGGAAGTGTATTTGGTGTAGTTTAGCAAGTTGAAGTTTAAAGCTAGGGTTAAGGGAGGTAACGTATCGTTTTTTGCATGGCATAATTACCGTCGGGGGGAGGTTTTATGAACCAGAGGGGCGTCCTCTGTAATTGTTGCGCAGGAAGGTGTGAATCTGTGGGGAGGATGGACGGCGCTTCCATGCAGTATACTTTTGTGGGGGACTGGAGGGTGTTAGTATTGGATAAGTTATGATACACAAATAAACCCGCAATAAAAGAGAGAAGCTTACGACGACGTTTCGGTCCGACTTGGACAATTGACAAGTCCACTAACAGGGTGGAGCAGGACGGCTTATATAGGAGGAAGAGGTGAGGTAGGTAGTAGTAGTAGTAGTAGTTAGTACCCGCCCCCCCCCCCCCCCCCCCCCTCAATTGTATATAATACCGACAGGAGAAATGACACACACACCAACACCGGGCATCCCCACCGTAGACGTTTCGCCATCAGCCAGCCACTGGATGCGAACACGTCCACAAACAATGACAACCCAGACGCTGCACATGTGTCTTAATTTCATCAGTAGTTGTAGTAGACCACATGTGCAGCGTCTGGTTTTCTTTGTTGTGGGACGTTTCGCAATCCAGTGGCTGGCTGGATGGCGAAAGTCTTCGGTGGGGATGCCCGGGTGTTGTGGGTTGTTTATTTCATCCTGTCGGGTATTATATACAATTCTTGTACACTATACTTACTACTACTACTACCTCCACCTCTTCCCTGCCTATATATATAGCCGTCATTCAGCGTGCCTCGTTGTGCTCCCGGGTTTTCTGGTGGTTTAACGGTCGCTTTACGTGCTAGAACTTTATAAATTGTGTCATCAAATCCTATACGATCAAAATCCCTCTAGCGCCTGGAACCAACTCTTGGCGGAAAAATTATTATACTGAGTCAAAAAGAAGAATAGTGTGCATTACCTAGCCTGAGTTTACTGCCAGTAGTGTGAAATCTAGGCCGGTTTCCGTTGTGAAAAAAAAATAATAATAATGAATCTTTGTGTCAGAGGGAAAGAAAGTCTCCCTGAAAGCCATTTTGAGTAATACATAGTGTATAGTGTATACTACAGTGGTGGTCCCTTAGTATATTGATGTAAGGCTACTAAAGTGTCATTTGAAAACAGGTGAATTTGTAAAAGAAGTGAAATAAGGACTATAGAGGCAGTGCAGAAAGTCGCCAGAAAAACTTTACCACAGGTCAGCTGTTTTTAATAATCTTCCTGGATGCTAGTGTACTCGCAATATAATCTAGTGATACCAGGGTGAATAGCAGAATACAGTGTTGTAGCTAGCAACTAACCAGTGTATAATGGGTACTTAGTGAGAAGTGGAGTGACTTGTCATTAGTTTCTTTTTCTTGAAAATACGAGACGTACTGTGAATTTCATATAACCTGTAGTTACCAGCTGGTCGCAATATACACAACGAGAAGCTATTATTACTACAGAAAAAAAGAGTCCTTCCTCCAAAATTTGCACAGTCATCTATCAGTGATAATATAGAATTATTGATGGTGGAGACGGAAAAAAAACAAAAAATAGAAAAGCAGATACCAGCGATGATAAACAAAGAGGGTCGACTGTACGTCATTGTAGGGAGCTGCACAGATATCTCGGTCCTTTCAACACGCAAGTTTATTTTGATATCAAGGTCAAATCACTGACTTGTACGTGGGTTCTGTATTACCTGGATAGCAGTTTCTTTGCCCCCCCCAAAAAAAAACCTTGTGCTTGTGTTATTGTCACTAGGGAATGTGTGGACTGTTTATTATAACTGCATACTGACAACATTATCTTGTTCAGTTTTGTCGTCTTGGAAAAATCAAGGTATTAATTTACTCGAGTGTGCATGTTCTGATTCCAGTCCTTATTGCTTCTTCAACCTTCATATTTATTGTTGTTTATTTGCATATTGTGACTGGCTATAGCTGCTTTTAGAGTTTTTCTGTGTCAACATTCCCGATGTAATCTTCTCTTCAAGGTTTTGGATCTTATTCTCGAGGTTGGTATCTTGGATTCTCGTCGCTCGAGTGTTGCTTTGATATCTTTTGATTTAATTTTCTAGAGGAAACGATGTAGGTCCTTGATATTGTCAGGAATAATCATACCTGAGTTATCATGGATGAATCCTTTGAAGGGAGTGGTGTTGGATGGGGGAGGTCAGCCATGTTTGTTGTGGTTGTTGTTTCCTGGGTTGGCGGTGGTGAGGGGGCGTTGATGATACACCGGCGTCCTGCTGGGTAGATAAGTTGAGTTCTAGGGTCCTTGCTGGTATTCTTTTATTATGGTTGGTTGTTTTTCTGCGACTATCCTTTCATAGTATCACTGAAGTAGTTACTGTGTAGCAATGTGAGGAGAAGGCTTGTTTTCTCGGAGCCTTGGGGTTAAGTGGTTGTCTGGCAGCGGGAGGCAGTGTTTGGTTAGCAGGGCTGTCTTCCGTAGATCTTCTAATTTTGTCATGATTTGAGGGTTAATTCTTAGTATCTTGGGTCATGTTGTGGTCTACATGGTTCTGTAGTTGAACTTTCACTTAGGGCCATCACAAGTTTTGATGGGCGATGTTTTTTTTGAGAAAGAAAGAGATGGTAGGATACCGTTGCTGCGCTGCAGCTGCAAATTCATATTCAAAGTTTATTCTCTTTAAGGACAGATGCCATCCCCATGAGCCACTTTATGAGGCGGGGGGTAGATGGCAGACCAGAGGCCATAGCTTCTCCTACGAGCCCCGTGAGGGCGGGGAAATGCTGGCTAGGCCTGGGGACACCTTGGTTCCCGAAGATGAGGAGGTAACTTGTACCTCCTCCCATGGAGACTTAGTACTCGAGACATCCCCAGATAGGGAGCCAAGGCCGGGTCACACACTACTTGGAAAAGACCCGGGCCGGGAGAATACCGGCGTATAAAAAAAAAAAAAAAAAAAAAAATCTAGAAGGATTACAATGCTTGAGTTTACAGGGATTTGGTTATTGTGTGGTTTACATGTAGTTAAATAATGATTTACAGAGTGTACCACTAGAAACACCTAGCTTGGTAGGCATTTTCGGGCCAGACTTAATGTAAATTCTTTAATTTAAAATTATTACAAATTATGAGGTAAGTGCGTATTATGGCTAAGTTGACTAAATACTAGTTTGTGAGGTTTAGCAATGTGGAATGCTTTTTGTTTTGGCACAGTCATAGTTTCTGTATTGAGTATCATAGGATTCATATTTAATTGAGATTAATATTTCTGTATTATGGACAAATGGGTGAGTGAAGTGTAAGTGTGAAGGGAGGTTTAGTTTTTAGGTTAATATTGTTTATTATTCACCCCATAACCCATCCTGTGGTCGGTAGTCAAAAGATTCAGAGGTACATAATTGGTCCAGGGGACTGGACTCCCAAAGTTTTGATAGCTGAGAAGTTACAAGAGGTAATGAACTCCATACAATTTACAAAGGTAATGAACTCACATTTACAATGGTAATGAATCCAGGTAAGTCTGGTCACAATCTTGACAAGTTACAAAGGTATTTAAGATTTACAGAGGTACGTAATGGCGTCCAGGGGACTGGGGCCCCAAAGTTTTGATACGCTGAAATAGGTACAAAGGTAATGAGCTCACAAGTTACGAAAGGTCATGAATTCTGTAGAATGGTTACTTACGTTTTTACTTTGGCTACAATCATGAACAAAAATTATAGAGTAATGAGCAATTCACACTTCCACACCCGGTACAATTGTATATGAGTTATTGGTGCAAATATTGTTTGTTGGAGTCACACACACACAACACACACTCACACACACACACACACACACACACACACACCACACACACACACACACACACACACATTTATTTAATATCTTATGCACCCCATACCCATCCTGTGGCGGTAGTCAAAGATTACAAAGGTTACATAATGGTCCGTACTGGACCCCAAAGTTATGTATAGCTGAACTAGTGAAGGGAGCCGTGAGGTTCATCGCGCGCGGTGCAAAAAAAATCGAAAAAAAAAATAATATGAAAAGGGAGTTATTGTCTACCAAAAAATAGCTGAACTTTCTGGCTACAACGCTGATATATTTATTAATCCTTGTACGATGTTCTAAAAGAATTACAGCCAGTATTTTATAACAGGGCATGGGTGACAGCGCTGACGCGACATAGTGCGTAAGAAGCGCTGACTCAGCTTTGTTGACGTTTTTGTTACGTTTTTCCCGTGTTATTTTTATCGTTTTCATATAAATTTTGTCTAATATAAACAAATTTCACCATCTGAGGATCATTCCCGAGTGGGCTGGGGCTAACATGGTCACGGTACAATCGGGAACCCGGGGAATAGTTGCACAAAATGGCCGACACCTCCAGCCAACAAAAATATTCCATGTACCCAGCTAAATCTAATTATAAGGGCTTATTTATTCTATCACAATTGATATATTATGACATAATGCAATATAATAAAATTGCATATAAACTTAAAAAAGACACCTTAAAATAAAAAATTATTAGCATAATTATGACGCCCCCCCCAACGGAAAAAATTTCTATCGATATTTCCCCTGAAGGTGAAGAGAGGGTCCGACCTCTTCTCATCGTGATGAGAGGAAAACGTTATTTATGTAAATGGTTAACTGTAATAAAACACTCGTTAGGTCACGCAAAAAAGTGTAATATTTAAAAGCGAATTTTTCGGGGGGGGAAAATAAAATTATTTCCGGGCAGCGGGGGTGCCGCGCGCCTTCGGCCTATATCTTCAAAAAGTAAGTTATTTACCTATTTAGGGGAATTCCAGCTTTATTTATGATTGAATTGACTTGATTTCTCACAAACAATACATAGGAGAATGATTGCCTTATACGAGGCGGTAGGGGGGGTAGCGGTCGTTCGTATCTGACTATCCAAATATTCTTTAGATTTTATGTGGGACCACAAGGCCGACATCTCCAATATATCAAGAAAGTTATGAAACTTTTTTTTTTTAGCATGAAAGATAAGGTTTATTTTAGAATTCAAAACGACATTGATGGATTAGAGGTGTTCTATCAGGCTGGCAAGTGTCAAAACCACTTGTCCAAGTACCACTGAGTACGGAATCACTGCCAAATGTAATTTTTTTAAATTTTTCGTTACATTTTGATATTTCAATTTCCTTTTAGGCCGATATGATTGAAAACTTCAGCACTGGATACTCGAAATAACCTTCTAATAGTACCCAAAATAGATAGAACGTAATCGGTTCATAACAAAAATGTCGTTTAAAACGCGGACCGCAATCCGTCACTTAGTAACAATTGTAGGTGGATAAAATTGAAGTTAGTACAAAGTTCGACCTGATGAGGTTCGATTATCCATATCAATGTACATATTATAAAGATTCGCGAGTATTCTCCCGGCCGGGCCCTTTTTCCAAGTGGTGGCCGGCTTGGCTCCTCTTTAGGAGTGTTCTGAGACCTAAAGTCCTCCCATGGGAGGAGACACAAGTACCTCATTACTCTTCTTTGGGACAACTGTTCCCCAGGCCTAGCCACTAAGTAGGCCTCTCTGGTCTGCCATCCCCGCCCTATGGGGCCATAAAAATGGAATGACAGTCTTATGAGCTAAAGGCTCGGGCTCAGGCACCTACCTACCCTAGAAGGGTGGGCATGGTGTCGATGATCAATGTACTGGTGCCATAACAGTGAAGTGTAAAGTGAAACTCCTTATTTTATGTTCATATCATAACATTATATAAGAATTATTACCAGCTAAAAACTTTGTAGTAAAAATTTCTCTGTTTTAGTGTTACTTGTTTTGATAATCCCCTAATTATTATTAAAATTATTGTTACAAAGCTGTAAACACCGCCATTGCTTAAAAATAATATACTTACCTTAACACTCTACCATACCATTGGAGGAGTTTAAGAAGACGAGTAGTTTTGTAAACAATTGTGGGCCTTGTCCGGGATTTTGATCCAAGAAAAGGAGAAATGATCAATTAGTTTTTTTCTTAAGCATATTTGGCATAATATAATTCACTCCCTTGGTACAAACTTGTTTTCATAATGTCTGGACCTTCTGAGGCACATGTATTCTTTCCTGTTGAAGTTCTGAAGCATCAGGACAGGGGAGCTTGGTCCCCAGCTTAATTTCGACATTCTGAAAATGAGAAAATCTCTTAAAACAGGAAGTGATAACTGAGGTGTTTGACTCCCGCAAATTATGGCTACTGTGTTTGGCTTGCGCTTACATCTTCACCCAGTAAACAAGCAATCAACGAGAGTATAAGGAAAACTATGTCGAGTATGTTTTACTTTCTTTCCATTGCTATTGGTTATTGGCGACACAATACCTGGGCCCGAGTGAAAGGATTTATTTGACAGGTTACTTGGTGGGTGCCTCCCTGTAAGTTTGGAGCTATAACAATGGTCTGTCTCCTTCTCGGGTGCCCGGAGTTGCCAAGAAGAGCACCCACATGATGGGAGCTTAACAATGGTTGGTGTGCTGCTGTTTGTGCCCTTGTAAGACCAAGGAATCTTTCAGTCATTTTCTAGTGAGTCACTGCTGTTCTAGGCATGAAGTATTAGTCTAGTTGTATATTGAAGGGATACAAGTTAAGTGATTACTGTTTGGAACAGAACCTAACTTGGTTCCTTAAAGTTTGGTTGCAAGGTTGATGTGTGCTTCTTAATCTGTTTTGCAGCCTTCTTGACATATCTGGTTCATGTCTACCTTGCTCTAGATGATATGCTAAGTAACCTATCTTTGTGTGCAATTTCTGTAGAGAGTATCTTTGTGGTGCTATTGGTCTTATTGTCGACTTGCAGGGACTTTAATACGCTTAAATTTTTGGCTGTTCAAGGCCTACTGTGCATTCTCTAGTGGAATGTTTCCAGCACACTTACCCAACCAAGAATGTAGTATTTTCACAGTCTACTGCAACATGGCCATAGTGCTGGCATTTGTAACACCTACGTCGAAGGGGTAGGTACACTTCTGATGTTAGGAAATGTAATGCAGGCACCCAGATATTTTGGGGGGAGGGGGGAGGGGCACAAGGCTACCAACTGGCACAATAATTTGGGGATGTCTTTTAAGCTTTTAGGCTTGATGTATTCTCACTTAGCGTCAGATGGGATGGGTCCATGCAGAGAGGGATATATCCAAAGATTATGATAATGACCATTATTTAGAGTGGTGAGTGTCTGATGGAGTGGTAGCAGCCTTTAATACCCCATAAGGTTGTACTAAGTAGATTCATTGATCAGTTCTGCATTCTGTTCACAAAATCAAAGTTGTGTGAGTTAATTCTAAAACTGTATCCTGCCTTTAGGTTGTTTCTTTAAAGCTTCATTAGCCATGCACACTTAGAAGGCAGCAGGGTTGTTGTCATGCACACTTAGCAGGCATCAAGATGTAAAGAAGATCACCGACCCAGAAATAGCTAAACTCCTTACGATTCAGAACCAAACGAACACCAAACTAACTCAAGAATGCACGGAACTAAAAGCTGAGCAATGCAGAGTTCCTCAGCAAGATCACTGCTCTAAGAACATAAAACTAGATACTTCTGGAAAACAAAGCAAACAACCCCATACCCAGTCCCTAGACACCATCTCAACACTCTAAAAGACCAAGTCACCCTCCTTACTACCACCATTATAGAGGAAAGATTCAAGAGTGGACCAACAACTTGCCAATGTTCATAACCAACTTCCAGAACATGATGACCAACAGCAGCGATCTGTGACTGTTGTATGTTGTTTAGTTAACAGCAGAAACATCTCCCACCCACAGTCACTCATTGAGGACCTGCATGGAGTACTCACCCTATAGCGTTTCATGGACCACCTTCGCCTTAAATAGGTAGTGATGACCTAAAGGATTGCAAAATGGTGGGTTACCAAGCGGGTAGAAAAACAGTGCTGTTAAATTCCAAACTAGCCTGCAAAGAAGAAACAACTTACTAAAAAACTCTATTTCTATGGAAAAACTGATGTTTACGTCCATGAGTGCCTACCAAAAACAAGACAAAACCTCCTTTATCGGCTAAGAAAAATTACTGCTATGCCAAAAAATCCATCCACAGTGCCTTTGTGAGGGGATGGAAAAATCGCAGTCGGGAAACAGCCAATGGGAGAGATGAAGAGATATTCATCTCCACAGACACTGACTGGCTAACGAGAATCAGAGTTAAAGTTGCAGATAATAACCATAGTCCACCGTTATTGGATATTGTCAATAAATTTTGTGGCCCCACCCTAAATTCTAATACCCCAACTACTTTTGATTCACTTTTGTGTTCAATGACCTTTCTACCTCATATTTTTAATTGTGTTAGATATTACAGGAACCGGTTCCTTCTTACAACTTTACCCGTCACCTGTTCCATCTTATTTTATTTATAAACTAACCATAACTTGTCCCTCCAATTATTTACCTCACTTAAGAAATACTCTATTTGCCAATTTTATTCTAAAATCTTTATTATTGCCCATTTTACTTTAAACTATATTGACCACAACTTATTGTAAACTTTTTTTTTATTGCCCATTTTTAATCTATACTTTTTTAAACTAGTATTTTCAACTAAACTTTTATATTATCCTGTCTACCATCTTACTAGCCATAGTATAACCAAGTCATTGACATTTTTTACTTTTATTATTTTTTTTTATAATTCTTTTGCTGCCTTAACTTGTGTATTTATCTTGTCAATTTAAATCTAGTTATACTCTAATTCTTGTAAAACAACTTATATAAGACCTTAGTGCAATTTACAATTGGAGTCTTGTGCCTTTTTTATATTATTAGATTAAAACTAGTTGTACTAAAGCTCATTCTAGCTCATACAGAGACTATACCAAAGGCATTATATTAGACCTTAGTGCAATTACAAGTGAGATTCTTGTTGCTTTTTTTAATTTGTATTTTCATTATAATTAGTTTATACCTTAGTTGTAATTTAGCTCATTCCAGCACAATACATAGATCATCATCAACTTCATTATGTTATTAGTGACTACTATACTCCATATGTCCAAAATGTTTTGCTATATACTTGTCCAAAAACTTTCCCACCACTACAGATATCAGTAATAGAACACAACACACAACACGGGATATTAAAAATAACCAATTTAAACCTAGAAGATTGATTGATCACGATGAATGATCTAAACTTCATATCTGTCACCCAATCAATACCTATTGGAAAGTAACTGACTTTATTACACAGCATCACAAGCCAGCACTATCCTAAAACAATGCTAACAAGTCTATCAGTACTTTACTAAGCATCAAGTCCTTAAGCTCAAACACTATGTTGACCTCCTGGGGAACTCTTTGAATCATAAAGCACCCTTCTCCTTGCATTATTTTTATAGAGACCTGGCTTAAGCCGGATACATAGAATATCTACCCTCGACCAGAAACCAAGCAATCCACAAATGCAGACCTTACCAAGTTGGGGGTGGTTATTGCAATCTATTACTCTAACCAATTTTTTTGTATTAGCACCCACTTTCTTTATTGATGAATATGGGCGAATACATTTTTGCTAATTTTACTGTAAAAAACCTTAAGACGCCTATAACAATCAGTTCCATTTACGGATACCTTCACACAAACATCCCAAATTTTCAGTGAGAAATTAAAGGCATAATAACAAACAGACAAATGAATAAGCACCACCTTCTCTTAGCTGGAGACTCTCAACATCAAACTTGGCCTAACTAGATAATCAGCTGTAACGATTTCATAACAATATGACAAACACCACTTCTCATGCCAACATAATAAAACCAAACAGGATCACTGGAGCAAGTGCAACCATAATAGACCACATATGGACCAATAATACTAGCCCCCCTTAAATCAGGGATAATCCACAGACTGCAATATGACCACTACTTTACCTTCCTCTTAACAAAATTAGTATGCACTACTCGAATACAAACAAAATTTCATTTAAACTCCAAGACGAGGCATCAATAAGGAAGTTCACACCTGACCTAGAGGACTGTTGGCTGGCCTACAGGATTCCTCAAGGCCAATGTATTGATGTACTCGCCGGGAGTTTAGTTTAATATGTTTATTATGCACCCCATACCCATCCTGTTGGCGGTAGTCAAAAGATTACAGAGGTACATAATGGGGTCAGGGGACTGGGCCTCAAAGTTTTGATTGCTGACAAGTTACAGAGTATGAATTCACTCAATTTACAAAGGTAAATGAACTCACAATTTAACAAAGGTAATGAACTCATGTAGGTTTCTAGTCACAATCATGACAAGTTACACGGTATTTACAGATTACAGAGGTACACAATGGGTCCAAGGGACCGGCCTCCAAAGTTTTGATGGCTGAATAGGTACAAGGTAATGAACTCACAAGTTACAAAGGTAATGAAACTCACAAGTTACAAAGTTTAATGAATTACTTGTAAGAATGGTTACTTAAGTTTATACATAGGCTGCTATCATGATCAAATATTTAGAGTAATGAAGCAATTCAGACACTTCACACCGGTCACAACTGTAGTGAGTTTTGAGTGGCAAATGTTGATTGCTGAGTCTCTCTCTCTCACACACACACACACACACCACTCATACAAAAATTCATACACACACACACTAACACAAGGGAAGTTAGGGATGTTAGGAAGTATTTCTTTAGTCATAGAGTAGTCAGGCATGGAATAAGCTAGAAAAGTGATGTGGTGGAGGCAGGACCCATACATAGTTTTTAAGGGAGGTATGATAGAGCTCATGGGGCAGGGAGGCAGGGAGAGAGAGGACCTAGTAGCAATCAGCGAAGAGGCGGGGCCAGGAGCTGTGATCGACCCTGCACCACAAATAGGTGGGAAAATAGGTGGAAGTACACACACAAATCATACACACACAATACACACTCATACACGCACACACACTCATACGCACACACACACTAGACACCACACACACACTCATTCTCAACACACACACACACACACACGAGCAGGAGCTCGGACTCGACCACCCCAGCAAACCTCAACTAGGTGAGTACTACACTCACACACTCATTACACATTCACACAAAACACACACACACACCACACACACACTCACACACACACACACACACACACACACACACACACACACACACACACACATGCACATATGTTGTAATGCTTTATTTACAGCTAGCAAAAGTCAGGGTATTTCTCCAGAATGGGTCTGTAATATACACTGGGATAAAATTACTTGCCCCCCCCCCCCCCCCCCCCCCCTTCTTCGAACACTTTCTGAGTGAGTTGTTTCTAAATTCATTAATTTTATCACACTCCAGAACATTATGACGCAGGGTGTGACAATTAATCCATCTGGCAAAGTTTATATTTCGTTTGTCTACATCTGTGGTGGTGATTTAAACCTGCCAAGTTACTTGTAACCCAGCCAGAGCCGGGGCGGTAGTGCATCCAAGAGTCTGCTTATTTTGTTGGAGGCACCAATTAGACTTTGTGGCTCTCCTGCATGATAGATGATGATAGATGGACTCACTGGTTGTCTATCTCCTTGAGCCTTAAGTCCATAAAATTCACGCTGAAGTTCTTTTGTATTATTTTCTCAATACTACTAACCTGACAAGCCAAGATTGTAATTCTACTCCATCTTTGAAATCATACAGGTTTAGCCAATTTATCAGTTCTATCATGCATCTGAAGTAACCAATGTGAGATGCCAATCCACTGCATGTGCACTCTGTCTCCCTCTGGTCCACAATCCTACCATACCTGTGTCTGGCTTCTGACACAAGCATGCCACAATTTTGCTTAATGAGTTGTGGAGCATTTGAGGAATAATGACAGAGGAATCAAGATACCAATTAAACTGTCAATCTTTGATACATATGAGCATTGCAGTGCAAGGAGTATGGCAAACAGTTTTGTCCCCCACTGCAACGATATGCCCCCCCCCCCCCCCCCCCCCCCCCCCCCCCCCAAGATAGTAGAGGCCCAATTATTTGATGCTGCTCAATTTCTTTAATTCATTGTTTGCATCGCTCTTGTTTTCGCCGTGCAGGACCACCGGTGCAAACGCACTTCAGTTTCCCTGACAGCAGTAGTGTGTGGTGGTTGCTTGTCGCGCTTCTGTCGTCAGAACAGGAGAACTACCATTAGTCAACATGGCGTTGGCGTTGCAGTTATAGGACGCAGGATTAACACTGTCGGTGTTGAACTTCTCAGTGGCAATAACGCCAGCGTCCAGCCCAGGTTTACTACACTAAAAAACATCAGAGACACGTTATGAATTCAGGATTGGAGGTCGTACGGCGTAAGCATTGAACGGAGCACGTAGATTTTTTGTGAAACTGCTTCTCAGCAACGGTTTATGAGTACGTTGGTTCAACCGTTTTCAGGACGTAAAGTCTTGATGCAACACCAGCTGTGCGTTATCGTGAGGATGATCGATGTATCAAGACATTATACAAGATTAAACTGCGTAATAATGTCCCCTTTGAGGCGGATGAGACAGTATCAGAAAAGTTTTTGTGGAATACGGAATGTTCATTTGGCCCCCCCAGACATGGTAAGTGGGTTGTCGGTGCCTACAAGGTATGCCGGAGGGCCTTTTAACTAAAAATGACATTGCGAACACCCCATACCGTATTACATATACCTAAAGGAATTCAGGACACAGTGTCATGGTGTCATCGCGGGCAAAGGCGTACATGCGAATATGTGGGGAATATGATACACATAGCGGTGGAGTGTGCGGAAGCCGGCAAACGAGCTCCTGGCCCAGGGGCGGAGACATCCGCTTCTACACTGGGGAAGCAGGCATTGATCAACGACGTGATGGAGGGCGTGGTCGTCTATGGAGCGAGATAGTGGATGAGCGTATAAGGCTGGGGGGAGAGGGTGGGCCTTGACCAGTTACCTGGTCCAGACACATTCCAGTGGATTCGGGTTTGGTTTTGAGCAAAAAAGTACAGGAGGATGTGTTGAAACTTGAGGAGTGAATTAGCCGAGTGCTGAAAGTCCTTTGTCACCGCCTGAGGAGGTGGCCGCTCCTGACAAGGGTGGTAGAAGACGAGGTGAAGGCGTGGGGCATCAAAAAACAGAATTATTCGGACGACGGGAGTGACAGCGTGACCTGAGGTATCACCGAGATTCTTTGCCACGGTGTACAGTGGAGGTTAGAGGTACATTGTGAGGCATCCCACAGGACCAAGCACATGGAGGATGCGCCTGTCACAAGAGAGCCGCTCTGCATCGGATTCAGATGATGTCCTAAACGACAGTGCAGGGGACTGGGGAAGCAAATTTGGGGCAGAAGGGGAAGGTAGTGGTGGCATGGACAGGAGGCACGCCGAAAGAAGGGGGGGGGAGGGGAGAGAGGGAAGGGAAGTGTGCAGGTGACAAGTGGGTCCCCACACGTTTGGTGGCCATCGAAGAGTGAAGAGAGGAGGGCAGGGGTGGAAATTAATAGTGCCTACGGTGTATGACAGTAAAACGTTAATGGTTTGTTATAGTTGTAAGAGAGGAATGGTTTCGAATGTTTCTGAATAATTTTAGATGTGAAGTTGTGTTCCTACAGGAGCACAATTTTAAGGAGGGTAGTCGTAGGGTGTGGAGATGGAGGGGTTTCAGTGGTAACCCTGCCATTCTGCCCGTTTGAAAGGGGGGGTATATTAATTAGGGAGGCGGAGCCCGGTTTGTTTTGCAGAGAAGTGAGGTGGGGAGGTGGGAAGGGCGTGCGATAGATGGTTTGGTGGATGGGAAAAACGTTGTGGCTTTTATTAGCGTTGTATGCGCCTGCAGAAGAATAACATTACAGGTGATGCAGAGGAGTTTTAGTGTGCGAGGAACCTTGTGTTTTTTTTTCTGTGCATACGGGGTGGCAATAGTAGGAGGTGATTGGAACTGCGTCATTGGAGGGCTGATGTGAACCGAAAGGGCAGGTTATGTGTCCATGGCCCTAGAGATTTATTGAGGGATATTAGTTAAGAGACGCATTCGAGGGGGGGGGGGGCGTGGGAGACAGAGCATACATTTGGTTAGGAGAGATATTGGCAGCGAGGTTAGATAGAGTGTATCTTTCTACGGGGTCTTGTAGAGTGAGATAGCTTTTCCCAAAACTGTTGAAGTTAGCATGGTAGATCATAGTGCAGTGTTTGGTGGAGGTTGGGTGGGAGGCGCTTGCAGAAATATAAGGAGTACTGGACAATTAAATATATGTGCATTGAGTGATGAGGAGGGGTTAGAGGATTTTCTGTCCTATGGAAGGAGCATAGCGAGGAGGCACAGGGAGTGGAAGATGTCGTACAATGGGGGATTGTGTTGCCAAGGAAAGGATTAGGAAAATATTATGTGGGGGTGGGCAAACCGTTAATGATTTTTAAATATGGGCTTTCAAATTATCTGGAGACAGGTTAAGGGGCTGTTATGGGAAGGGGGCTGCTGGTGGGGGGCAACTATCCTATGGATGAAATTGCGAGGTCAAGGGGAGACTGATGGAGTTACAAAATGAGAGGTTTCAAGCGGTAAGGGTGCAGGCAGGGGTAGAGGAGGTGCTTTGGGGAGAACAAACCATCGGCGGTGTGTGTTTGCGACGTCAAAAACAAAGACAGCAGGTTACAGCTATTCCGAGGTTAGAAGGTACACGAGATGGCTGGGGGTTATAGAATGGGGTCAGGGAGATCACTAACTACATACAGGAATGTTGTGGTATGCGGATAAAATGGTATGAGGGTATTGGACAAAGTGGGAAGGTGGGAAATGTGGATTTAGAGAGGTTGTGTGAGTATGTGACGTGTAATTTAGGGAATAGTGATAGAAAGGCTTTAGGGGGGGGGTAATAACAGAGGAGGAAATAGAGTAGGCTTTAAGGGGATTGAGGAAAGGGCACTAAGCACCGGGAATAGAGGTCTCCGGCTGAATTTTATCTCCAACATTGGACGTGATAAGGGGGTTTCATGGGTAGTTATTTAATCGATGAAGGAGAAGGGTGATTGGATGGGGACAACAAGCAACTGCAGTTGTAGTGTTGGTCCAGAAGGGTAAGGGGCAGCACACCTCAAGGAGTACCGTGCCATTCTTGTTATGTGCTGATTATAAGTGTTTGCTACTAAAGTCTTGGGTAATCGTTCCAAATGTGTGGTAGGGAGAGTGGTTTCGAAAACGCAGTATGGTTGCCTGGAAAGGTCGATGATTGAGGGGTCATGGGAATAATGAGAAGTTTTGTTTGTGGATCAAAAGGGGGGGAGGGAAGGGCGGCGTTGTGGCTTTAGAACTGGCAGGGGGCCTATGACAGGGTGGAAAGAGGAGCATTGGGAGCTTACTTAGGACACCCGCAGGGATTATGGGGAAGAAAGAAAATATGTTAATTGGGGCTAACCCGTTGTACAATGGAGCAAGATGAGGGTACAGTTTAATGGAAGCTTGGGGGAGATGATTGTTAAAAAAATTGGGTAGGGGACTTAGGCAGGGGGGTGCTCCCATGTCACAAATGTTGTTTGCGTGCATTCAGGACCCCTTCTATAGAATGGTTGAACGTTGTGTATGTGACACGAGTGGAGGTATGGGGGGGGGGTAGGGAATGTGTGGCCGGGAATTTAGCGCATCGTAGACGATTACAAAGTCCTGGTTCGGGTGGGGCGATGGCGTTGGGTGTTTTGGATGATGTTGATGCAACAGTTTCGGAAATTGCAACAGGAATGCAGGTAAATAGAGAGAAGTCAATGATAATTGGTTGGTGATTGGGTGGAGGAGAGGGGGAGATGAACGTTGTGAAGAAAAACAAAACGGTGTGTCTTTAAAAAATTTGTGGTGTCACCTATTAAGGATGATGATTTGGACGCTGCTCGAAGGAAAACTAGAATAGATTAATGGAAAGGATTCAGGGGTGTCTGGGTGCATTGCGACCTATCATCTGACTCTCGTTGCATCGGAGTGATTGTTATATATGTATTATTGTTATAGGTAAGGTTTGGCAGTAGCAGCCGTGTTCCCATTAACAGGGACGGCGATTGTGGGAATTCTGAGACGAGTGTTTACTTTTTGTGGGGGGTTCAAGAGTGCGATTGGCTGAGGAGGAGTGGTTGTAATGTTAACCTGTGCACCAGGATGGGTTGGGGTTGTTGGATCTGAGAAGGAGGATTAAATGTGGTTTCTTAAATGGCGAGGTTTTGTGCCGAAGGTGTGAGTGGAGGGCAGCTGGGAAAGTATATGATAGGTTGGGTAAGTTGTTGGTGTGTTGGTGTTGAGGGATGTTGAAAACTATTTTGAGGGTTTGTGTTGGTTAGAGAACCCAGGAAAATTCGAGTAGGGGTTTTGTGTAAGCTGCTTGCAGGACAGGATTGTTGTACCAGTTGAGGGATTGTTCCCATGTACGCATTGGAAGTGTATTTGGTGTAGTTTAGCAAGTTGAAGTTTAAAGCTAGGGTTAAGGGAGGTAACGTATCGTTTTTTGCATGGCATAATTACCGTCGGGGGGAGGTTTTATGAACCAGAGGGGCGTCCTCTGTAATTGTTGCGCAGGAAGGTGTGAATCTGTGGGGAGGATGGACGGCGCTTCCATGCAGTATACTTTTGTGGGGGACTGGAGGGTGTTAGTATTGGATAAGTTATGATACACAAATAAACCCGCAATAAAAGAGAGAAGCTTACGACGACGTTTCGGTCCGACTTGGACAATTGACAAGTCCACTAACAGGGTGGAGCAGGACGGCTTATATAGGAGGAAGAGGTGAGGTAGGTAGTAGTAGTAGTAGTAGTTAGTACCCGCCCCCCCCCCCCCCCCCCCCCTCAATTGTATATAATACCGACAGGAGAAATGACACACACACCAACACCGGGCATCCCCACCGTAGACGTTTCGCCATCAGCCAGCCACTGGATGCGAACACGTCCACAAACAATGACAACCCAGACGCTGCACATGTGTCTTAATTTCATCAGTAGTTGTAGTAGACCACATGTGCAGCGTCTGGTTTTCTTTGTTGTGGGACGTTTCGCAATCCAGTGGCTGGCTGGATGGCGAAAGTCTTCGGTGGGGATGCCCGGGTGTTGTGGGTTGTTTATTTCATCCTGTCGGGTATTATATACAATTCTTGTACACTATACTTACTACTACTACTACCTCCACCTCTTCCCTGCCTATATATATAGCCGTCATTCAGCGTGCCTCGTTGTGCTCCCGGGTTTTCTGGTGGTTTAACGGTCGCTTTACGTGCTAGAACTTTATAAATTGTGTCATCAAATCCTATACGATCAAAATCCCTCTAGCGCCTGGAACCAACTCTTGGCGGAAAAATTATTATACTGAGTCAAAAAGAAGAATAGTGTGCATTACCTAGCCTGAGTTTACTGCCAGTAGTGTGAAATCTAGGCCGGTTTCCGTTGTGAAAAAAAAATAATAATAATGGATCTTTGTGTCAAAAGGAAAGAAAGTCCCCCTGAAAGCATTGAGAAAATACATAGTGTTAGTGTTTACTACAGTGGCCCCCTAGTAAAAATTGATGAAAAAGGGCTAAAGTTCATTTAAAAAACGGGTAATTTGTAAATGAAGTGATAAGCCTATAAGGCGGGGTCCCCAAGAAAGTCCCAGAAATTTTACCACGGTCAGCGGGTTTTTAATAATCTTCCGGGCCTCCCTAGTGTACCGCATATAATTTTAGGATCCCAAGTGAATGGGCGGGAAACAGTTTTTGTAGTAGCAAAATAACCATTTTTAATAATGGTACTTAGTGGAGTGGGTGACTTTCTTAGTTTTTTTTTTTGAAAACGAGATTTAAATTTTAAATTTTCCCTTTAAAACCCTTTGTATTTTACCAGGGGTTTGGGCAAAATACACAACGAAAAAGCAATTTTTTACTACAGAAAAAGCGCCCTTCCCCCAAAAATTTTTCACCAGTCAACTATAGTGAAAAATTTAATAGAAAAATTTTTTGTGGGGGAGAGGGAAAAAAAAAAAAAATAGAAAAGCCAATACAGCGTTTGAAAAAACAAAGGGGTTCGACTGTACGTCTTTGGTAGGAGCGCCAGATATCCCCGGGCTCTTCAACACGAAATTTTTAAATACTTTTGTATCAGAAAAAACCCACTATTACTGGGGTTTAGAAAAATTTTCCGTAGACCCCTTCATGTGTTAGCTCAAACCCCGCCCGAATGTTTTAAATAAGTGCCCATTATCAGAGGGGATCGACGGGCCCCCAACCCTTGCTGGTCCGAACCCTTGACGGGTTTCCCAAACCCCAAGGATTTTTTTTAAAAAACAGTTTCTTTGGGAAAAATAAAGCAGACGGGTTAAACGGGGGGGTTTTGTAGGGGCCCCCTTTTTTAAACACAAACTTTAAAAATCGGGGAACGGACGGTAACTGAATAATATACAAAAAGAGTTAGAAACAGAAATACAAATAGCTAGAGCTTCTTTAAGGTTTTTAAATAAATATAAAGGGGTTGCTAGAGAATTGCAGAAAATCAACCATTAAAATTTTTTTATAAAGTGTGGTTAGTCTGGGGTCAGTCAAACAAACGGGCTTCCACATGGATAAATTGTCATTTTTGGGGAAAAAAGGGCACGCCCCTTTGTGCAGTTCCCCAGAACTACACAAGCAGTTTTAAAACAGAAAGTGTTTTGGGTATTCCCCAAAAAGGAGGAAAAATCTGTGGACTAAAATCACAAGGATTAAAAGAGATACATAAAAGCTGCTTTAATAGAAAAACCGGGAATTTCTCAACAGAGGGGAAAAAAAAAAAGTCGGGCTGAATGGTACTGCCCTTGATATGGCCATGTAGTCCCCAAAACGTAAGGTGGAGGGAGCCCTGGTGTCAGTAAATGTGGGGCTGTAGTGCGTCCTGGGAGACGTAAGGGTGAAGCTGGAGGTGCTGTTGGAACAAAAATGGTGAAGTGGAGATACGTCCTGGGAGACAGAAATTGAAGGGGAGATATGTCCTGGGAGACAGTAATGGTGAAGTGGAGTACTGCCCTGGGAGACGAAAATGGTGAAGTGGATGTGCTGTCCGGGGAGACGTAATGGTGAATGGAGGTGCGTCCTGGGAACAGTAAAGGTGAAGCTGGAGATTTTGTCCAGGTAGTCGGGAATTTACGCAGAAGGGAAATACATATAAATGACTCATAGAGGACAGGACCCATGTAGGGAAACAAGTGTAGTCAAAGATAAGATAAAACATTTTGCAAATGAAATACCGCGGGAAAATACAAAACAAGGGACTTCCAATAGCAATAGTGAGGATAAATTCCAAAAAAAACTGGTGGGGCCCATTGTTGGTGCAAAGGGGGGGAAAGGAAAAAGGGACAGGGAAACATGCAAAACAGGGAAACAGTCACAAAAAACCCAAGGCAAACGGAAACCAAGCCTGTGCCCTCTATGCACTTGTATTGCTGGATGGGAAAATTGGAAAAACAGATGGGGGGATGCAATTGAAACCCCTAAAAAATGTATGCCAATGACAAAAAGGAAAAAGCAACTCCCCTTTCCCGTAAACTTTTTCACCCCGAAATGTGTACCCCTTCAGTACAGGAAAAAACTGTGCTTTAATTTAAAATTTCCAGGGTACCCTTAAAAGGGGACAAAAAAAATAAAAAAAATCCCGGCCTGGGAAAACCCGGGTAGCCACAGCCACTCAAAGGGAAGGTTTTTTTGTGCCAGGAGGGAAAAAAAATGGCAGGAAAAAGGCAGAAATCGTAACCCAAAACCCTCTTCCCGGGGTGGAACCACTCGATGGCCCCCACCCCAAAAAACCAACAGAACAGTTAAAAATCCGAAAAAAAAATCCCCCCCAGTACCAACAATACCACCAGTCCGAAAATTTCTTCTTTGCAAATATACAGGGTCTAAAGCCACAAAAAACAACAAAATCCCTTTATCCATGGACTGCTTGAGAGGCAAAGGCAATTTTGGGGTTTACGAGCCCCCACATAAAGGATCCCTTGGACAAGAAATAGGACCCCAGGTTACAACCTATAAGATGTGACGAGGAACAGGAAAAAGGGGGGGGGTTTGGGCCTGTACATTGCGAGTCCTTGTTTGAAAAACCTTTTAATGCCTAAAATGAGTAGGGAAGTTTTAGCAGTAAGGCGAAAACCAAAACCTATCATTGTGGTAGTTTTACAAGCCCCCCGGGTGCAAAATCCCAGCAATTCCAGGAACAGCTGTTAAAAATTGACCACTGTCTGGAAAATTTCCAGCTCCTGCACCCAACATCTTGCCTCCTGGGGGATTTCAACTTAAGCACCTAAATGGAGGAATTTAGCCCTTTTGTTCGTAATCAAGGAGGCCCTTTGGGCCACACCCCCCCCCCCAAAATTAATTTTAAACCCCAAAAAAAAAAAACCACCTGAGAAAACTAACCCCCCTTTTACAAAAAGAGCTTAGAAAATGCACAACAAAAACTATTAGTACAACATAAAATTAGTTCAGACGGGGTCTGGGGCCCCCACAAAATGAGACTGTAGAGGGACATTTAAAATTAACTTTAATAAAAAAAACATAAATGGGCCAGAAAAAATTAAACCCTATGCTGGGGGAAAAAAGAAACCCCGCCCCCCCAACTTATCCTAAAAAAAAATTAACTCGGGGGCACCGATGTATACAAAGGGATTCCTCTTTAAAGAAAAAGGGGAGTAGATTAAAATAAAAGAGAAAAGGCGCTCCCCTTTTCAGGCGACGGAAAAAAAAAATAACAGAGCGGCTAAAAGAGGGAAAATATCTGAAATGCGTAGGGAAATGGTCAGAGAAAAAAGCAACATCGAAATTAAACTAAAAGAATCCTTTAGGAGTCAGGAATGCGGGGGAAAAAACTAAAAGCCATAAATAAATCGAAAGAAACCCAAAGTTTTTTCTCCTATTGGCCCAAAAAAAACGAGAAACAACGTCCCGTATTTGGGGCCCCTACTTAAACAATGGGTCCTACACAGAGACCAAGGAAAAATGAGCTATCAATCCCAATATGACCTTTTTTTTGAAAGGGCCCTAACCAACTGGAGTCGAAGATCAAAATGAATTTTTTTTGAGAACCCAAAAAATTTGTTTAAACCAAAAGCCTATCCATGTTAATCCTGACGCCAAATGATTTCGAACGGGCGATAAAGACATGCCCATGCACTCTCCCCGGCCCAAATATGGAAATCGTGTTTCATCAAGAACTGCAAAAAGCCCTACCGAGCCTTTTCCTCCTATGGAGGGGAGCATGGGCACGGGGGTCGTCCCTCAGTTCTAAAAAAAAAACATAGCCCCACTCCACAAAGGGGGGGTAAAGAAAAGCAAAGAATAAGACCAAAAGCACTAAAAATCCCTATCAAAAAAATTTTACCCGGGGGAAATTTTCCCGGAGAGAGTTTCGGGGGGCAATGCCCCCCGGCCCGGTCTTGACCAGGTCTGGTGGATCAGCGCCTGATAACCCGGCTGTTTTGCTGGGTGCACGGGAAACCAAAAAGTACGACCACAGCCCGGGTGATCAGGAACGATTTTGGTGCTTGCCAGTGCCATTGAAGCTGCCCGGGGTCTGTTGGTAATCCCCCTTATGTGTGCTGGGGGCATTGAACGTTGGGGGCCCCCGCAATTTTGTATGGTCTTAAGTGTAGTGCACCCCCCCCGCTTTATTGGGGGGGTGGTGCATCGCTGCCAAGTCTTTTGCTTTCGTATGGTGATTTTCGTGTGCAAGTTCGGGACTAGTCCTCTAGATTTTTCCAGGGGATAAATCAGTATCTCCCCCGCGTTCCCGGGAAACAGGTTTTAAAAAAACAATGCTCCCCGTAAAATTGAGGTGTTTTATCTCCTTATCGCGCCGTGAAAGTTTTTGTAATTTTCTAGGTCGGGGAATTTCCCCTCCCTTGAAAGGTGCTGTTAGAGTCCCAGCAATTTTCCCCCAGCCTAGATAGAAAAAGGGTAAACCTGAAGATTTGCCCATCATGGTTTGGGCCTCCCTAGTTTTAAAGGGGTTTTTTTTATCCATCCTGTCATTTTTTTTAGCAGAAGCGATTGATACAACGTTATGGCCTTGAAGGGGAATCCTCCGACATAATCACCCCCCCAGGGCTTTGCGTTGGGGTTTCGCTCTATTTTGGGGGCCAGAAAATTTTTTTTTTTACTCTGATAAGAAATTTTAATTTTCCTTTATGTTTACCATAAACTGAGTAATTGAAATTTTTCCCTCGTTGAACTTCATATTGTTTTCTGCAGCCCCCCGAAAGATTTTTTTTTGATGTCCGCCCGGAGCCTTTCAGGATCCAATGGGAAAAAAAACTGTCATGCGAAATTTGGGTGTCTTCTGCAAAGGAAGACACGGTGCGTTTGGGTGACCCTTTCCCTTTTCTATGTTTGGGTATGAGGAATTTAGGAACAAAAATGGGGGTAGTACTGTGCCCTTTTGGAACAGAGCTTTTCACCCTAGCTGCCCGGACTTTACCTGTTGCGACTACTCTCTGTGTTTGTTAGTGGGGGGAAATTAAAAAGATCCTTTGACCGACTTTTTCCGGGTTTTTCCTTTAAAGGGGGCCCCATTTTTGGGGCCTATTACGCCATGGTACACTTTTCGGGGGCTTTTTTTCAAAGTCTGAAAATTTTTTACATCCCGCAATTTTTTTTGTTCTTCTAGTGATTTTTGGACCTTGTCGTAGTGATCCGTAGTTGAGACAACAGGAGCGACCCGTTCTAAAACCCCCCTGGTTTCCCCGGGTTGTGGGAAAAATGATGGGTTTCTAAGAAGCAAGATCACCACCCATCTAGAAAACCATCAGTTTCACCAAACCCCGGGGAACATGGGTTTTGAACAGGTCGCTCCTGTCTGTCTTTAACTATTTGGGTCAAATAAAACAAGGTCCTAAAAACACTAGAAGACAAAAAAAAATGCAGAGTAAAAATATACAGACTTTGCAAAAGCCTTCGCCCAAATGTGGGCCATGGGGTAATAAACGCACCCAAAAAAAGCGCTAAAAAAGGGAATTTAAAAGGGGAAAAATCGGTTTGAGGGGTCTATAATTTCCTTTCCCCCCCTAACAAACACGGGGAGTAGTTGTCAACAGAGTAAAGTCCGAGGCAGGGGGTAAAGGTGAAAACTCTGTTCCCCAAGGGACAAGGGACTAGTCCCCTCTTGTTCCTCTCCTCAAAATCCGACATAGAAAGGGGTGTCCCACAGGGAACCCTGTCTTTTCCCTTTTCAGATACACCCGAAAAAAAAAAACTGCATGACATTTTCCCATTAAAACACTGCAAGGCTTCAGGGGGCATCAACCAAATTTTCGTGGGGTGCAGAAAAAAAATATGAAGTTCCCAAAGATGAAAATTTCAATTACCAGATATGGTAAACATGAGGAAAAAATTAAAATCTTCATCAAGTACAAAACCCAAAAATTCTGGCCCAAAAAGGCGAAACACCAACCCTCAAAAACTGGGGGTGGGTTATGTCGGAGGATCTTTACCCCAAAAGGGCCATAACATTGTATCAATCGATCTGCTAAAAAATGAAAAGGGGATTTTTTGAGAACCTTCAAAAAAATAGGGGGGCCCCAAAACCCATTTATGACACCCCTTCAGGTCACTTGTTCTATCTAAAGGCTGGAATATTGCTGCACTCTAACAGCACCTTTCAAGGCAGGTGAAATTGCCGACCTAGAAAATGTACAGAGAATTTTACGGCGCGCATAAGGAGATAAAACACCTCAATTATGGGAGCGCTTGAGGTTTCTAAACCTGATTCCCTGGAACGCAGGAGGGGGGATACATGATTATATACACCTGGAAAATCCTAGAGGGACTGTACCGAACTTGCACAGGAAAAAACACTCAATACGAAAGCAAAAGACTTGGCAGACGATGCACCATCCCCCAATGAAAAGCAGGGGGTCACTAGCACGTTAAGAGACCATACAATAAGTGTCAGGGGCCCGAGACTGTTCAACTGCCTCCCAGCACACATAAGGGGGATTACCAACAGACCCCTGGCAGTCTTCAAGCTGGCACTGGACAAGCACCTAAAGTCAGTTCCTGATCAGCCGGGCTGTGGCTCGTACGTTGGTTTGCGTGCAGCCAGCAGCAACAGCCTGGTTGATCAGGCGCTGATCCACCAGGAGGCCTGGTCACAGACCGGGCCGCGGGGGCGTTGACCCCCGAAACTCTCTCCAGGTAAACTCCAGGTAAACCTCCACCTCTTCCTGCCTATATATAGCCGTCCTGCTCCACCTCTGTTAGTGTGACTTTGTCAATGGTCCAGTCGGACCGAAACGTCGTCGTAAGCTTCTCTCTTTTATGTGCGGGTTATTTGTGTATCGTTCCAGTCACGGTATTGTGCCTTTTTGTTATTTATTGGTTAAGTAGGGTAGTACAGGGGTGGGGGGCCGAGGGGTGTCGGTTCTACGTGCACTAAGCCTAGATGTGGGAGGGTTCGATGAGAGTGTTATAAGAGCCTTGGATTATATAATAGTGGATTATATATATATATCGTGGGTGATGAGGGGGGGAGGAATTGTGAGGTGCGGAGGGGGTACATCCAGACGGTAACGGTTTATCGTACGATGTGTTGTAATAGAGAAAACTGTTATGGGAGTGAGGTGGGAGAGAAGGGATTTTTCGGAAGGGTATAGGGAATGTTAACGTTAGGGTTTCTCATCAATCTACGACTTGGGCTGAGTGAGTTAAGTGGGTGGGGGGGGGTGGGAGGTTGGGGTTTACATATGGGAAGGGGGTTTTCAGGGGGACACGCGGGGTGAGAGTAAGGTGTATGTGGGTATTAAGAAGGTGTAGATGGTGGCAATACGTGATGTAGCATGCAATGTGGGCACAGAAAGCAAAGGTGATATCAAGTAATTACGTAGTACCGAATGGAGAATTCTGGTGTTTGATGTGTCAGGGTCGTCAGACATTCTTCATGTATTAAGTGTGAATGGTGTCAAGATTATAGTTTTTTAAGACCGTGAAAGAGCTTTAGGGCTTATGTAGAGTGTGGTTTATAGCCTTTATTGGGCATATTTTCATGTGCGATAATTGTTATCGCCAATTGAGAGGTTATTTAAATTATGTTTGTGTTGAGGTTGTGGGGTTTTTAGCGAAATGTACTGTCTTTATTTTAGCTATTATATAATGTGGCTCATCCAGTTGCTGGAGGATGGAACGTAATGACTTACATTAATTGAAATGCTCGTTTAAAGTTTGTAATAATGGGACAATATGGTTTGTCTCAGATTTTATTAATGTGCTCAGGCGTTGGGAAGAGGTGTAGTAATATTTAGTAATATTTGTTAATAATTTATTAGTTTAAGGGGTTATTTTGGAAGAGCATGTAATTGTTTAACTGAGATTGTGATGTAAGTTTATTATTGATTATTCCGGTGAAGGTTGGGAACCTTTGTTATATGTCAGTCATCATACTATGGTTTAACTATACAAATCTGAAAAGTTGTATAATAAGTTTATTTTTTATATAGTTTATTATAGGTATAGTTTATATTGTTTATCATAGTTTGTTATATAGAAAATTTTGTGAGTGATATGGGTAAAACCTCTTTTATGTCAATTACAATGTGTTGTTTAAATAATTGGTTAGTGTATGTTCTGTGGATGATTGAGGATCCTACTGTACCCTTCTTTTATATCTTATTTAATATCAATGCTGTAAGTATTTAAATAAATATATAAAAAAAAATTCTTTAAGAGAGCATCATGTGTACGACACAGCAGCACTACCAAGCTGCCACCAGTGTACGACAACAGCAGCACTACTAAGCTGCACCAGTTGGTACGACAACAGCAGCACTATACAAGCTGCACCATTGTACGACAACAGCAGCACTACCAGCTGCACCAGTGGATTGGTGACAGGACATCAACCGTAAATAATTGCGGCGAGTTGGTGCTGTGTGACTAAGTTATCAATACAGCTTAAGGCCTCATGTTTGGCTTCAAGGCGAAGTTTTGGTTGCGTGATTTAAGAAAGTAGTTTTGAGGGGAAATGGGAGACGATTAGTAGTTTGGAATGGGGTTAAATATTCCATGGAGCGTGGAAGTGCCGCTGTTCCTTACTTGACATAGATCAGTATCTGATTTCATGCGGAGGGGTCGGTTCCAGTTTTTTCGATCCATCTGGAAGGAGTGTTTCACCAGTGATGAGGAAAGTTTGGAGGGCTTCTGTGCAGGGGTTTGAATGAGTTGCCTGTTGAGCTATTAACCCCAATTAGGATATTTCTTTCACGTACACGATCTCTGTTGATGCTTGGAATATTAAGTTCTTTTTTGATATTTAAAATTTTGGCGTACAGAGGGCATCCTAGGATGTCCTCATTGCTTCGTTCGGCAGTTTTTCCGCCTCAAGCTTCCAGTCAGACCACAAGAGCAAGTAGTGGCGCAACATAATCAACAATGATCTAAGATAAGCTAGATACATCATTTTCACAATTTTACATTAGCACACATACTGGGCGTGAAGGCCCTGCCACAATCTAAGTGCTCTCAGTCGTTCTTTGTATTGGCGACAAAGTCTCGTTAAACAGGTCCAAGTAGTGGAAACCTCAAAGCCTAGATACCTGTATCTGCTACATATTCTAGAAGAAGACCCATCATGCTCAATTGGAATCTGACGAATGTGCCTCTTCTGTCCGAGGAGGACGCCTATTGAGTATCTTTGTTTTATCAGTAGAGATTATCAACCCCAGGTCCTAAACACGAGGCTAGTACATGATTAAGAATGTTTTGGGTGTTGGAGAATCCGGTGGTGTGAATCATTATATCATCAGCAAAACTAATCACATAATTATGGGGCTGATAGGCATAGCATTAAGTAATGCATTAATTAGAATATTGAACAGTGTGGGACTGAGCACACCTCCCTGTGGGGTTCCTAATTCAAAGTCTTTAGTTACACTTCTATGTCCCTGGAACAACACAGACGATTTTCTGTTGGACAGGTAGCCTTTAATCCAGCGGAGAAGCCATCCTCCAACATCCATTCTGGCAAGTTCACTAATTATTACATGTCGGTTGGCTACATCGAAAGCGGATTTAAGGTCAAGGAAGGTAGTGTAGGAGCTGTCAGTGTGCAGGGTGAGAAAGGTGGCTATGCAATGATGCACGCTCCTTCCATGCATGAAACCATGTAACCGGGGAGGACAAAAATTGGTTTGATTCTGTACATGAGACGATTAAGAATCATTTCTCTCAAATGTTTTACACAAGCAGCTAGTAAGAGATATTGGGCGAAATGCATTTTGTTGATTGGGCTTAGGAATTGGAATGATGAGGCTGTTGGTCCAAGATTGAGGGAGCTCCCCAGCGACATAACTCATGTTATATAATTCAAGTAATGGATTACCTGGTACTCGACACAGCAATCTGAGTATGTTGTAAGTAATACCATCCTCACCAGGCGACGTGGAGTTGCCCTTAGTTAGTGCTGCATCATGTTCATAATTAGTGAAAGGAATGTTGCAGTCATCTGCCTTGCCGAGCATAAAGCAAACAAGTCTCTCTCTTGCATCATATTTGTCATTTAATTTTGCCTGTGTGGTACTGGAAAGATTGTCATAGCTAGATGTAGCAGCCCAAGCACTGACTAACTCATTCGCCCTATGCAAGGGATGAGGGTGCGCGATCAGCCCAGTTCTGTTACCCTTAATTCTATTTATGTCCCTCCATGCCCGGCTAAGTGGGGTGTGAGCATTAAGACCGTTGAAAAATTTTTCCCAGTCTGTTTGCCGCAGCTCTGTCATACGCTCTCTGGCAGCAGCAAGGGCAGTTTGGAAGAGCCTCAGCATTCCAGGGGTACGATGTTTTGTATAGGCTAGGCCTAGTCTGCGAGCAGTACGTTTCAGTGTACGAAGTTTAGAATCATTGTAATAAGTATGGTTTTGATGGAGGTTTTTTAATTATGGAAGTTTGTTGGGGTTTTGAGAATGCTAAGCCCTGTGTCAACCCACTGGATATTTGCTTGTAGCAGGCAGGTAGCACAGAGGAGAACATATTCGTAAGATGAGTGGAGTGCGGCACAGAGGACTGCCACGGGCACTCAAGCTTTATGTGGTCTGGCAAAAAACGCCTCTAGACATACGTAAATAAGAGGCGAATGGCTGAGTTCCAAAACAAGGCAGGCGGGGAGGTAGGCGAGGGGGGAGTTAAGGAAGGCCTCCTACAGCCAACTTCAAATCAACGTTTGTGTTTCACTAGGTATATCAACTGGTCCAGTTCACACATAAGAATTCCAGCAGCAAATCAGCTGGCTCCAACGATATTGTTGCATGTGAGTTATCAGTCGGGTGAGACAAGCCTTCTGTATAGACGGTCTAGGACTCATCAACAACACGTCCTCTCCCCTCAACCACTCAGGCTCACTGCTTGGCGGTATAAGGAGAATACTGGAGCAAAGAAGTTGCACGAGAACAAATAAAGGCAAAAATTAAACGGAACAATAAAATGATATAAAATGCATAAAGAGATGCACCTAATTCTGCAGGAAAGAAGTAATAAAAAAACTGGTCTAAGTAACTTGCAAGAGGAAGAAAACTCATGTCAGGGATGTTGGCCAAGATAAAATTACATTGAAATTTACAAGTAAAATATTTACTGGAGACTGATTAAATGCAAAATGAGCTGTCTGTACTCTTGCTAATAAAGAAAATTAACTATAAAATGTAATCAAAGTAAAAGCATAAAATAACAATCCAAATTGTATGCAAAGAGAGATCCGCTGGGAAATTTAAATATTTTCTAAGAATGCATAAACAAATTAAAATATAATGCAAGGCAACATGAGGAAAAATAATTAAAATGAAAAAAATACCAGACTCAAACAATAATGAACTGCGGATAATAATGATAAAAATTCAATAAAAGAAATAATTCACTGAAAAACAAGTGCAACAAAATAAATTATGCAGAACAAGTGCAAACAAAATAAGGTGTTAGAAATAACACTGCTGTAATAAAGTTACACTGGGAAAATGTAGGGTTAAATAATAAAAATAAAATATGAAGAAAAACTGAATTGAAACACTTTAAATCTTAATTGTAAATTAGACAAAACAATTTACTTAAACAGTGTAACGAAAAAAACTTTACGTTTAAAATGAATTGAAATTTACACTAAGAGTGAATTGTTCAAAAGGAAATATGAAAAATTTGATAAAAATAAAACAAAGAAGCAAACTGGAAGTGTAAACACTTACAAGTGGCGGGTGCTGTGAGTATCAATGCTTTTGTGGTCTCGATTGTAATCGCCAATAATAAGAGTAGGCTCAGAATGAGCACAAGTTGGGAGCTCAAGTTAATTAAATTTATCAGCGGAGCTACAGTTAAATATGTTGAGAGCAGAGTTCCCTATATAAATCCCTAACCGTGATACTTTAGCCCCTCTGTTTTTCTTTGTGGCAAGGAAGTTGATGGAAGCGATTTTTAATATATAGAACACAAAAAGAGTAAGTAGATAGAGGTTATATGAAACAAATGATGGTATTTAGGAGGGGGTTGGGATTTTTCAGGGACTCTCAACTTCTTGTCGAACACAATATCAATGGGTTCGGTGGGTTACTTTGATGATGAAGGTCAGGAAGTCTTTTTCTAAGTGATGCAATATTCCAGCTTAATATAGAAAGTTTATACGAGTTTTGATCCATTATAGTAGTCCTGGTATCTTGTTGAGTTTCTCAGCATAATGAAAAAATTGTTCATATAAATAGCAGACCTTATCATGTCAAACAGTTGCTCACCTCTTGTCCATGAGTTTTGGTAGTGCACTTCCAGTTGTAAGGCCTCGTGGGAGTCTTTGTTTACACAGAGCACGACGCTGTTTATGTGTGAATGTATGATAGGTGACACCACCACTCACATGTTCATGATTGTAGCCATGTATAAACGTAAGTAACCATTCTTACAGTATTCATTACCTTTGTAACTTGTGAGTTCATTACCTTGCACGTAGTTCAGTCATCCAAACTTTGGGGCCCAGTCCCTGGATCCATTACGTACCTCTGTAATCTGTAAATACCTTTGTAACTTTTCATGATTGTGACTAGACCTACCCGGAGTTCATTACCTTTGTAATTTGAGAGTTCATTCCCTGTGTAAATGTGAATTCATTTCCTCTGTACCTTGCTCAGCTATCAAACCTTTGGAGGTCAGTCCCTGGACCATTTATGTACTCTGTAATCTTTTGGATTACGCCCATGGATGGGTATGGGGGGCATAATAACATATTAAACTTAACTAACACTTACAATACACGAAAAATACACTGTCATCACCAGCGCAATACAACATTGTGTTCATACTTTATCAACAGTATAGTATTCAACAGTAATGTTCTTTGTGGAGAACCTCATCCACTCTTTCACCACCATTATCTTACGTCATCACTAATACTAACATTTATAGACACCACGCTCTCATCACATCTTCACCACACTTATATTACGCTCATCTCTATTACTGACATAGACACCATTGCCCTTCACACTCTTCTTCACCCCACTTATATTGCGGTCATCACTATTACTAACATCATTGACACCATAGCCTTCATATGATGCTACACTACAGATATCAACACGAGTATATATTCGTCAATACTGTTATTTAGAATCACACCACCACCTTGTTCAGCAAACTTTGTACTTGCTTTCAACAAAATTGTGGACAATCTTGTTTTGGTACATTACACATCTTTCCTTGTGTTGTTCAGTTGTTGGTTCAGGAGAAATTGTTGGTGTTTCCAGTACTTTTATGTGCGACATCAGGTTGTATACCACAGGAGCAAGACTTGGAACATCTGGAGACGTGAAGTCCCGGTCAGCCGAGCTCGTTGGCTGACTGTCAGCTGACTCAGCTAGGCTGGTATTGACAGCCGACGTGATGGGGGTCTGTTGACGTGCTCCCCAGGTGAGGTGCTCAACCCCATTGTCTGAGGGAGGCATGAAAACCTGCCATCTTACTGCATATTATAACCAAGTCATTGCCATTTTTATTTTTATCATTTTTTTATTATTCTTTTGCTACCTTAATTTGTGTATTTTATCCTGGCAATTTAAATCTAATTATACTCTAATTCTTGTTAGTTAGTTTAATATGTTTATTATGCACCCCTTACCCATCCCTGTGGCGGTTGTCAAAGATTAACAAGAGGTACATAATGGGTCGGGACTGGGGCATCAAAGTTTTGATAGCTAGTGAAAAGCACAGAGGCAATGATCTCACAATTTGCACAACCAGCATAAGGTAATGAACTCACAATTTACAAAGGTAATGAACTCCAGGTAGGTCTAGTCACAATCATTACAAGTTACAAAGGTATTTACAGATTACAGAGGTACACAATGGGTCCAGGGACGGGCTCCAAAGTTTTGCTGGCTGAACTAGTGTAAAGGTAATGAAACTCACAAGTTACAAGTAATGAACTCACAGTTACAAAGGTAATGAATTACGTTAAGAATGGTTACTTACGTTTCTTACTGGCTGCAATCATGAACAAATTTAGTTGTAATGGAGCAATTCACACTTCCAACCCGGTCACAACTGTAGTGAGTTAGTGGTGCAAATTGTTGATTGCCTGAGTCTCTCTCTCTCCTACACACACACCACACACACACACACACATCCAAATTCATACACCCACAACATAAACACTACACACACACAACACACACAAAATCTACACAACAGCACAACACACTCATACTCACACACACTCATACACCACTCACATCATTACCCCACACACACTCATACTCACACACACAAAACACACACACACACACTCACACCACACACACACACACACACACATGCACACATGTGGTAATGCTTTATTCTACAGCTAGCAAAGTCAGGGTATTTCACCAGAATGTTCTAGTCTGTAATATACACTGTGGATAAAAATACTTAGCCTTTCTTGAACACTTCTGAGTTGAGTTGTTTCTAAATTCATTAATTTTTATCGCACTTCCAGTACATAATGGACGCAGGGGGAAGACAATAACCATCTGGCAACGTTTACATCGCTCGCGTGTACTTGGTCTCATATGGTGGTGAGTGATATAACCTGCCCAAAGATACTTGTATATCATACGACTCGCACCTAAGGATCAGCCGACACGCGAAGGCGTATCGGAGTCTCATCTCACAGACGACGCCTGCAGCTATTTTCGCTCGCGAGAGCCCTCGCACCTAGCACCCACCCGAGACATGTGGCTCTCCGCATGGCAAGAATGACTGGAATGTGGACTCACTGTGTCAATCTAGTCCCTGAGCTCACGCGTCATGCGGTCATAAACTTCCAGCGAGTTCTTTACGTATTATTGGTCTCAAACTAACTACCGGACAAGCCAAGATTGTAATTACTCCCTCTGTGAAAGCATACCAGCTTAGCAATTTATCAGTTCTATCATGCATCTGAAGACCAATGTAAGATGGAAATCCACGCATGTGCACTCTGACTCCACTGTCCACAATCCTAACATACTGGGTCATGGCTTCTGGACACAAAGCATGCCACATTTATGCCTTACTGAGTTGTGAGCATTTATGGGACAGAGACCACTGTCCTACAGATAAATTAATCACTGTCAATCTTTGATACATCCCGACGACAGTGACAATTGTGCGATCACTGCGCAGTCTCAGGTGACGTATCGACGCGATGAAGCATCCGTTACTGTCTGAAGGGTAGATGCCCATATTTGACGCTGTGCTCCATTTCTTTAGAGAGCCATCCCTCTGTACGGACAACAGCGACTACCAGCTGCACCAGTTGGATTGTGACAGAACATCAACGTAAATAATTGCGAGAGTGTATGCGGGTGACTAGGTTATCAATACAGCCTTAAGCCTCATGTTTGGCTTAGGCGGAAGTTTTTGGTTGTGATTTAAGAAGTCGTTTGGGGGGAAACGGTGGAATGGATTAGTTTGGAATGGGGTAATATTCATGGAGAGGAGAAGTGCCGCTGTTGCCTTACTTGACATTGACTATGTATTGATTCATGCGGAGGTCGGTTCAGTCTTTTCGATCCATCTGGAGGAGTGTGTCACCAGTGCAGAGGGAATGTTTTGGAGGGATTCTGTGCAGGGAGTTGTATTGGCTTGCCTGAGCATTATTAACCCGATTAGGAAATTCTCTTTCAGTAAACATCTCCTGATTCTTGGAATATCAAGTAGCTTTTTGCATATTTAATTTTTGCAGTGCGGGGCATCCTAGGATGATCCTCATTGTTCGTTCTGGCAGTTTTTCCAGTCCCTCCAAGCTCAGTCAGACACAAGAGCAAGTGTGGGCGAGCATAATCAAACAAGGTAAAAACTCTAATATAAGCAAGATACATCATTTTCATCAATTTTAACATTGCACCTACCTGGGGTGAAGGCCCAGCCACAACTTAAGTGCTCTTTAGTCGCTTCTTTGTCTGGCAACAAAGTCTTGTTACAACAGGTCAGTCGTGGAACCTCAAAGCCTGGATACCTGTATCTGCTTAACTCATATTCTAGATGAGACCATCATGCAATTGCGATCTGGACGAACTGTGCCTCTCTGTCGAGGAGAGGACGCCTATTGAGTATCTTTGATTTTCAGTAGAGATTTCAACCCAGGTTCCGGACACGAGGCTAGTACATGATTAAGAATGTTTTGGGTGTTGGAGAATCCGTTGGTGTGAATCCTTATATCATCAGCAAAACTAATCACATATTTCTGGGGTGATAGGCATAGCATTAAGTAAAGCCTAATTAGAATATTGAACAGTGTGGACTGAGCACACCTCCTGTGGGGTTCTAATTCAAGTTCTTTAGTTACACTTCTCTGTCCTGGAAACAACACAGTACGATTTTCTGTTGGACAGGTAGCCTTTAATCCAGCGGAGAAGGAAGCCATCCTCCAACATCATTCTGGCAAGATTCACTTAATTAATACATGTCGGTTGGTACATCGAAAGAACCGGATTTAAGGTCAAGGGAGGTAGTGTAGGAACTGTCAGTGCTGCAGGTGAGAAGGTGGCTATTCCAATGATGCACGCTCTTCAGATGCATTAAAACTGTAACCGGGGAGACAACAATTGTTTGATTCATGTACATGAGACGATTAAGAATATCTCTCAAATGTTTTACACAAGCAGCAGTATGGCTATGGGCGAAATGCTTTTGATGTTGGGCTTAGGAATTGGAATGAAGAGGCTGTTGGTCCAAGAATTGGGGAGCTCCCCGTTACATAGATCATGTTATTAATTCAAGTAATGGATTACCTGGTACTCGACACAGCAATCTGAGTATGTTGTAAGTAATACCATCCTCACAGGCGGACGTGGAGTTGCCCTATTAGTTAGCGTGCTCAAGTTCATAATTAGTGAAAGGAAAGTTGCAATCATCTGCCTTACGGAGCAAAAGCACACAAGTCTTCCCTTGCATCATATTTATATTTAATTTTGCTGTGTGGTACTGGGAAGATTGTCATAGCACTAAGATGTAGCAGCCCAAGCACTGGAACTAACTCATTCGCCCTAGGCAAGGGATGAGGAGTGCGCGATGTCCAGTTGTTTACCCTTAATTCTATTTACTGTCCCTCCATGCGGCTAAGTGGGGTGGGAGCATTAAGCCCGTTGACAAAATTTTTCCCAGTCGGTTTGCCGCAGGCTCTGTCATACGCTCTCTGGAGCAGCAATGGGCAGTTTGGGAGAGCCTCAGCATTCAGGGGTACGTGTTTTCTTATTAGGCTAGGCCTAGTCAGCGAGCCGTTAGTTTCAGTGTACGAAGTTTAGAATCATGTAATAAGTATGGTTTTGAAGGAGGTAGCTTATTACGGAAGTTTGTTGGGTTTAGAGTACCAAGAGGTTGCAGTGGCGGCTCTAAGTTGTTCTGATTACTGCTCACAGATCAATTGTAAAGGTCTCTACAGAGGAAACTCATAGGAATCTATACCAGTCAGTCACATGTTGCAAACAAAGTCATCATGTGATCTCCTCCATATGAGCTGGGAAACATTATAACGTTTCCGTTTGATAGCCCACCAGGAAGGATAGTATTACCAATATCTAGAGAGGTTAGCCTAGGGAAATGATCAGACCTTATCTGTTACATTGGAAGACTCACAACTGGTGAAGTTAAATGTTGAAGCCCAGCACAGATCAAGGGACGCCTCCATTGATATGTGTGGTCAAGGTCACCTACAATTTGGACATATCGTGACTGTTTAAGAGTGACAACAGTTGATTGCCATTACGATTACCAAACTGTGAGTTTCCAATGCTTTTGTGTCTCGCATTGTAATTATACTCTAATTCTTGTAAACAACTTATATAAGACCTTAGTGCAATTTCAATTGATGAGTCTTGTGCCTTTGTGTATATTATTCGATTAATCAAGTTTTTTTACTCTAGCTCATTCTGCGCAATACCTATTCATACCAAAATTCATATATTAGACCATAGTGCAATTACTAGTGAGAGAATGGTGCTATTTGTAATTTGTATTGTTATATTATTTAGGACTAAACCTTGTTGTTCTAATAGCGTCTTTCTAGTCTAATCATAGTCATTACCTCAAATTCCCACTTACTATACCTAGTCCAAGTACTAGTGAGAGAGGGTGCTTTTTTTAAATTTAGTATTTTTTATATTATTATTTAAAATTCAGTTGTACCATAGCTCATTCTAACTCAATACATAGTCAATACCAAATTCACTATATTAGACCATAGTGCAATTACTAGTGAGAGACTAGTGCTATTTTTAATTTATATTGTTATATTATTAGATTAAACCTATTGTACTATAGCTCATTCTAGCTCAAAACATAGACTCCACAAAAGTCATTATTAGACCTTAGTGCATTACAAGGTTAGAGTCTTGTTCTAATTTTAATTTGTATTTTTATATTACTAGTTTATACCTAGTTGTACTTTAGTTGTACTTTAGTGCACAGAACTGCTTAATGCCTCAAATGACGTAGTGGAAGTTTTAGCAGTAAAGGTCGAGAACCAAAACCTAGTCATTGTGGTAGTCTACAAGCCTCCGGATGCAACATCCCAGCAATTCCAGAACAGCTGTTAAAAATTGACACTGTCTGGAAACATCTTCAGCCTCCTGCACCCAAACATCATGCTCCTGGGGATTACAACTTAGGCCACCTAAAATGGAGGAATCTAGCAATATATTGTTGCAGTAATACACCGGAGGCAGCTCTGATGAAAACTCACCACTCACACGAGCTTTTAAATCTCCTGACAAAATTTCAATTTAAACAGCAAAATAATAGAGCCTACTAGACTGGGGAATACACTCGACCGCATCTTCACTAACAATGATGATCTGATAGGATTGTCACCTATCAAAAACAATATCCTCAGATCACAACCATAATTGAGGATCAGACATGTAAGCGTGGGCTCAGACCGACAAAACGAGACTAGTCACGAGGAAGCGGGGAGCATCAACCAAATTCAACTTCAATAAAAAAACATAAAGTGGGACCAAGTAGTAAACCAAGTCCTAACCGATATAAGCTGGGAAGTATATAGCAACACAGACCCAAACTTATGCTAGAACAGATTAACCGGTGGCATCGATGTAATGCAAAGGCTTAGTCCTTAAGAAAAAGGCGGAGTAGATGTAAATAGAAAGAGACAGGCCCGCTCCCTTTTAACTAGGCGACGGAAAAGAATAAACAGAGCGGCTAAATGAGGTCATATAATCAGAAATGCGCAGGGGGACACTGGTCAGAGAAATAGCAAGCCATCGCACTTAGCTAAAAGAATCCTTTAGGAGTCAGGGAATCGCGAGGGGAAGAACTAAAAAGCATAAATGAAATCGAAAGAAACAAAAGTATTTCTTCTCTATGCAATTCAATCGAGAACAACGTTCCAGTATTGGGCCCCACTTAAACAAGATGGGTTCTCCTACACAGATGACAAGACAAGGAAATGAGTGAGTACTCAAGTCCAATTTGATTCAGTTTTTGCAAGCCGCTATACAGGATGAGACGTCGAAGATCAAAAATGGAATTTTTTATGAGAGAGCCACAAAATCTGATTAAAACAGCCTATCCGATGTTATCCTGACGCCAAATGACTCGAACAGCGATAAATGACATGCCCTGCACTCTGGCCCCAGGGCCAGGACGCATGGACTCTGTGTTCACACGAACTGCAAGAAGCCCTATCACGAGCCTTTTCCATTACCTATGGAGAGGGAAGCATGGACACGGGGGTCGTCCCTAGTACTAAAAAACTACACGACATCGCACCACTCACAAAGGGGTGCAGTAAAGCAACAGCAAAGTAATACAACCAATGCCACTAACATCCCATATCATAAAAATTTTGAAAGTTCCTAAGAAGCAGATCACCACCCATTCTAGAAACCCATCAGTTACACAACCAGGGAACATCGGGTTTAGAACAGGTCGCTCTGTCTGTCTCAACTACTGGATCACTACGACAAGGTCCTTAAATGACTAGAAGACAAAAAGAATGCAGATGTAATATTTCAGACTTTGCAAAAGCCTTCGACAAGTGTGACCATGGCGTAATAGCGCACAAAATGCGCGCTAAAAGGAATACAGGAAAAGTTGGTCGATGGATCTATAATTTCCTCACTAACAGAACACAGAGAGTAGTCGCAAACAGAGTAAGGTCCGAGGCAGAGCTACGGTTGAAAAGCTCTGTTCCTCAAGGCACAGTTACTAGCTCCCATCTGTTGCCTCTCTCATATCGACATAGACAAGGAGTCAGCCACAGCCTACCGTGTTTCCTTTGCAGATGACACCCGAATCTGCAAGACAGTGTCTTCCATTGCAGCCACTGCATGGCTCCATGCGGAAATCAACAACTCTTTCAGTGGGCTGCAGAAACAATATGAAGTTCAACGATTGAGAAAATTTCAATAAACTCGATATGGTTAACCATCGAGGAAATTAAATCTTTCATCAGAGTACAAAAAACAATTCTGGCCACAAAATAGAGCGAAACCCAACCGTCAAGACTGGGAGTGATTATGTCGGAGGTCTTCCCTTCAAGGGACCATAAACATTGTATCATGCATCAGCTAGAAAAATGACAGGATGGATAATGATAACTTCAAAAATAGGGAGGCCCGCCCATGTTGACCACTCTTCAGGTCACTTGTTCTTCTAGGCTGGAATATTGCTGCACTCTAACTGCACCTTTCAAGCATGTGAAATTGACCGACCTAGTAAAATGTACAGAGAACTTTCACGGCGCGCATAACGGAGATACAACACCTCAATTACTGGGAGCGCTTGAGGTTTCTAAACCTGTCTTCCTGGAACGCAGGAGGAGAGATACATGATTATATACCCCTGGAAAATCCTTTAGAGGAGAGGGACTAGTACCGAACTTGCACACGAAAATCACTCACTACGAAAGCAAAAAGACTTGGCAGCGATGCACCATCCCCCAATGAAAAGCAGGGGTGTCACTAGCACGTTAAGAGCCTTCAATAAGTGTCAGGGGACCGAGATGTTCAACTGCCTTCCCAGCACACATAAGGGGATTACAACAGACCCCTGGCAGTCTTCAAGCTGGACTGGACAAGCACTAAAGGCAGTCCTGATCAGCGGGCTGTTGCTCGTACGTTGGTTTGCGTGCAGCCTAGCAGAACCAGCCTGTGATCAGGCCTGATCCACCAGGAGGCCTGGTCACAGACGTGGCCGCGGGGGCGTAACCCCCGATACTCTTCTCCAGGGTAATCAGGTAGTTCATTCAGCACAACAACACATAGACAAACATCACATCATCTGTGTAGTAGTGATATATCTAAAGACCAAAAATACCTAGCTATTATACTTGTCCAAACTTCCTTCACTCAGATATCAGTACTAGAACTCAAACACACAACTCAGGATATAAAATAACCATTAATTTAAACCTAGAAGATGATTGTGATCACGTTGACCCTGATCTAAACCTCCATATTCTGATACCCAATCAAAACTATTGGAAAGTAACTGCCTTTATTACCACTGCATCACAAGCCAGCACTATCCTAAACAATGCTAAAAGTCTATCAGTACTGAACTCAAAGCAGGTCTTAAGCAAACCACTAGGATGCCTCTTAGCACTCCTTGAATCACTAAGAACCTTCTCCTGCATTATTCTTACTGAGCTCTGGCTTAAGCCGGACCACAATAGATCTCTACCTCTCAGGAACTCACCAGCAATTCAAACTGCCAGACAAAACCAAGTTGGGGGTGGTATTGCAATCTATTAATCTCCCCCCCCCCCCAACAAAATATCTTGTTGTAGCACCACTTGCTTCGTGATGATATGGGGAATACATTTTTCCTAATTTTACTGAAAAAACCTTAAGAGCTATAAACAATCAGTGCCATTTACCGGATACCTCACACAAACATCCAAAATTTCAGTGAGAAATTAAAGTCACTAATAACAAAACAGAACAAATGAATAAGCACCACTCTCTTAGCTGGAGACTTCAACATCAACCTTGGCATAATAGGCTGATCAAGCCTGTAACTGATTTCATCAACAATAAGAACAACACACTTCTCTTCATCAACTTAACTAAACCAACCAGGCTCTCTGAGACCAGTGCAACCTAATAGGACTCACACATATGGACCAATATCTAGCCCTTAATCAGGGTCTAATCACCAGATAGCACTACGACACACCCTACCTTCCTCCTGACAACATTAGAAACTACCACTTGAATACACAAAGTCTCATTTAGACTCCATGGGACGAGGCCTCAGTAAGGAAGTTCACAGTGACTAGAGACAGTTGACTGGCCTACAGAATTCTCAATGGCCCAATGGTATTGATGACTGGACGACTTTTTTCGTAACAATTACTTAAGACTATACAACAAAACATGGTCCTATAAAAACAAAACAGATCACAAACAAACGGCTTGGTTGCCCATGGCTACCCGACATTCTGAAATCCATTGACAAGAAACACCAATAGGAAAACGCCATATAGACAGGGCTTAATCACAAGTATTCTAAACACTATTAATCAGCTTCACAAAAGTTAATAAAGAAGCAAACAACTATACTACTCAGGAGATTCACAGTCAGCTAGAGGCGATATAAAAAAGTCTGGGAAAACACTCTCTCAGAATTAGGGACCACAAAATGAGAAAAACAAATATTGTCTAAAACTAAACATAATGAAACCACCACTAATCCACTGACACAGCTAACAAGATAAAACGACTTTTCTCAACCATAGGGCTCTAATCTCGCCAGTAATATCCACATTACCAAAGCCCAATTTGCTGTGGACTACCTAGATGGGAATTTCCCTAATTCCTTCTATCTTGCATCCAACTGAGCCCAGGAAGTCACCGAGGGATTAAAAATAGTCACTTTAAAATGAAACTCGGGGGAATCTGGTTCTCATGTCCACCATTACTGTACAGCGAGCGGCCATGTCCTTTCGGCATGCTATTTCATTACTTTTTAAGCAAGTCCTAGAGACTAGCACCTTTGCCGAAACTACTCAAGAGGCATAGGAGTACACCAATACATTACGGTGGTGACCTACAGATTTAACAACTATTGGCCATATCTAACTTACATTGCTATCAAAATCTTGTCTTTGAGACACTCGTGCCAGGAGACTGTATTCATTTATAACGGCTCAAAACATACTCAACCCTGCCCATTTGGATTTAGGAAAAATAAAGCACTAATGATGCAAATAATAAAAAGCTAGATTGCTTTACACAGCATTGGAAATAAAGATGTTCACTAGGAATTTTTATTGACCTAGGAAAAGCTTTTGGACCCAGTAGACCACGAAATCCTACTCCACAAACTTGATCATACGGTATAAGAGGACATGTGCTTCTTATTTCAATCTAACATTCTAATAGGTATCAGTATGTCACATTAAAGACACAGCAATCTGCAACCGGCCACTTTGATACTGGAGTTCCGCAGGGAAGGAAGTGTCCCATTGGTCCACTGCTCTTCCTCATATACATCAAGGACCTTCAAACGTATCCAACACTGCAACCCATTTCTTTGCTGACGACTATGAATTTGTTCATCTTCACCCTTATTCTTGCCCACCCTCAAACACATGTGAATGAGGAGCTGATCAAAATACTCGCCTTGGATGACGCCAATAACTTACGCTTACACTGACACATCCTACAGTATTATGTTTTGGAAGCAGAAGCAGTAGATGCACAAAATAACAGGAAGATTGACAACATGCTAATACCAGAAATAATGGAGGAATTCCTAGGTTATACCTTGACAACAACCTGATATTTCAGCACCCAAATCCGGCATATAACCAAAAAAGTATCCAAAAACGGTGGGATCCTCTCCAAGTTACGATACTACGTGCTGCAAACTGCCTTCTCACACGATACCGTTCATTATATATCCTTACCTCACCTCCTTGCTATCGGTGCTTGGGGATCAAATTGCAGCAACACACCTAAAGCCAATAATAAACCCAACAAAATAGCTGCAGTAGATTTTTATCACTAATATCCAATCCTGGCAACACCCCCCCGCTCTTCCATAGACAAAAACTTACTCCCTGTTCCGTACATCCACCTTACTACTGTGCAATCAATCTACCGGGCCTTAGACTCTTATATCAACCTTGAAACATAAAAGGCTTTCGTGATAGTTGTGACAGAACCCACAGGAATAACACAGACACAAAATCTCCATGACATTCCCGTGTCCGACTAAACTTTACAAAATTCAATGTATGTCAAAGGCCCTAAAATCTGGAAAATACCCTACCTGAGAAAAACTCTAGACTGCAGACACATTCATCACCTTCAAAATTTAACCATTAGAAAACATCTTATCTCCCTGATACACCCCGTCAACTAACTACCGAATACCACTTGGTTGTTCACACTTACACTCACTATTGACATACACAGAAATATTAATCTAAACTTAAATCAATGATCCTGTGATACTCAATACTGACACTATGTACTGTGCCAAAACAAAAGCATTCACATGCTAAACTCACAAACTAGTATTTAGTCACATAGCCAAAATACCAACTTACCTCATCATTTGTAATATTTTACATTAGAATAAAACTACATCTGCGAAATGCTAGCCATGCTCTAAAGCGTTCTAGTGGTACACTCTGAATCACTATTTTACTACATGTAAACCACACATTAACCAAATTCTGTAAACTCAGCATTGTAATCTCCATCTCGAGAATAAACTTTGAATTTGGTACCTGGTAGTCCAGGGGGGTTCATTATGGGGGGGGGAGAGGGGGACAGGGGTGAAGTGCGGTTGGCATGCGATCGATCAGCCCTCACACTGCAGTCAGCCATGAGCTGCTGTGACTCCTGCGGTCTTACAATTGAAAACATTGTTTAGCAACAGTTGTAGCTGTTTGATCCTATCATAACACCTTCAGAATGGATGAGCATGGCACACACTGCACACCAGTGTGACTTAGTGGCATTTCCTGGCATGAGGCCCCAGCGTTGACACTTATAACATCGACGTTGAGGAGGTCTGTACAATGGCAATGTAATAGCCGTCTGTTGGGGCCCTGTGCGGGATGTGATTTAGCGTGGCAGGTGTCCCCTGGCCAGTCCACTCAGCTATATCAGAACGTTGAGAAGTCGACGAGGGCTTTGCAACTTTGCTCTGACGCCAGATATTGGAGGATTCAAGTGCTTGTTGACGGGGGGTTATTGTGTGATGACAATACGCACTTTATGTGCCTTGGTGGGGCTGCTCGGAGTTGATGTTGGCATATTGCGAGTGAGGAAGTTTGTCTATAAATGCTGATTCATTAGGCACAAGTCGTGTTATCCTCATCGTGGGACAAACTTGATGTTTTCTCTCGGTTGTCGATACTGTCCGATAAATCCAGTTACCACTGGTCTCTTGATCACGTTTTGTTAGGGAAATCTGACCTGACTGCTTGGGAGGGTGTGCACCCTTGTATTGCTTTCAGCAAGCTTTTCTCGGAAGCTCGTTTCTTTTTTCCGGAGCTTGCTGTTACTAAAATATGTTTCAAATCTGCCTTCACCATCATTTACGTCAACACATCAGCTATACTCATTAGTGGACAGGAGTTTTCACCACTGGCGATGGGCTAAAGGATTACCTGTGAATAGAAAGGACATGGAAGGGTATTACCTCGCTAGACCACAGGCACTGCGACCGCAGGCCCCTACGGCCTGCGGGGTCGCAGTGCGATTTTCAAGGCATTCACGGGGGGCCACAGTCGTCTCGAGAGTTACCAGTATTGCACTACCTTTAAATTACTCAAACCCCGCAGCTTTTTACACCAACAATGTGTCTGGGAATGACAGAAAAATTTTTTCACCGTGGACAAACAAATCAGCCAAATTTGTTTTTTTATGAAAACCTCTGGCTTTTACATTTTTAACCCGTCCCCAAAAAGGAGTTACCAGTACTCCCCCCTTTAAAAAACGGAAAACAATTTCCCAGTGTTTCCCTGGGTATACTCTATCACAACTCACACCAAGGTTCTCAAAAACACCGAAGGTAGGGCCGGAACACTGTAGAACGTTCACAAAGGGCTTCTGGGATTCGAACGATGAAACAAGTGTAATTTGGGCCCTTCACTGGCTGGCTTGGAGTGTTTTTTACCCGGATCGGCAAAACCCGCCCTTATCCCCCTATGAAAATGGGGACGACTAAGGAATACCTGAATGGAAAGTCGGGAAAGGGGGTTCACCTCACAGACACACACGAGGGTGTAAGTGGCATTGGGGGGTTTTTGTGCCCTTTTCAGGTCAAACCCCGCAGGCCAGACATTCCCATCATTTTTTAAACCTCTGGTACTGATGGAAACACATGTCCAAGTAGTGAAATCCACTCTGCAAAATTTACAACAAGCCTGCAGCACTTAACACTTCTACAACAAAAACAGACGAATGTTCACTCTGGGTAATGCACTTCAGCCAAACTTACTATGTTTAAGGGGAACCTCTGGCATGTCCAAAATTAAAAAGTTAGTACTGCAAAAGCTCGTTTAAAAAATTCTTAACTAAAGCCACTAAGGGAAAAACTGGGAGCACACAGCTTTTAAGCAGGCTCCCTTAGCTTGTCCTGGCTACTTGGAGGCTGCTTTCAAGCTTGCTTGAATGTGCTTCTTTCCTGTGTCAACCACTGGGATATTTGCTTGAGCAGGCAGGTAGGCCAGAGAACATATTCGTAAGAATGGGGTGGGCCCGAGACTGCCGGGCACTCAAACATTTATGTGGTCTGGCAAAAACCCCCCCAACCATAAGTAAATAAGGGGAATGGCGATTTTCCCAAAAAAGGAAAGGGGGGGGGTGGCGGGGGGGGTTTAAGGAAGGGCCCCCTACAGCCCCTTCAAAACACGTTTTTGTTTCAAGGGAATCAGGGGCACAGTTTCAAATAAAGGGTTCCAGCAAAATCCTGCGCCCAACATATTTTTTGATGTGAGTTATCAGGGGGGAACAAGCAGTTCTGTATAAAGGTCTAGACCCACTAACACACACGCCTCTCCCCTCAACCCCCAGGCCTCATGCTTGGCGGTAATGAAATAAGGCAAAAAAGTTGCCGAGCAAATAAACCAAAAAAAAAACAACAATAAAAAGATATAAAAAGCTAAAGAACAATAATTCTGCAGAAATAAAAAAAAAATGTCTAAGATACCTGCAAGGGAAGAACAACTCAATTTAAGGACTGTTTTTGGCCAAAAATAAAAATTCATTTAAATTTACAAAAAAAATATTTCTGGAGATGAATTAAAAAACAAAATGAGCTGTTGTACCCTTTTAATAAAAAAAAATAACAATAAAAAGAAACAAGTAAAAAGCATAAAATAAAATCCTAAATTGTTTCAAAAAGGATGCTGGGAAATTTTAAAAATTTTCTAAGAATGCATAAACAAAATTTTAAAAAATAATCAAAGAAACATGAGGAAAAAATAATAAAATGAAAAACAAGACTCAAACAATAATGAACTGAGAATAATAATGCATAAAAATATCAATAAAAGAAAATAATTCACTGAAAAACAAGTGCAACAAAATAATTCACTGCAGAACAAGTGCAACAAAATAAGGTGTAGAAATAATCACTGCAGTAATAAAGTTACACTGGGAAAATGTAGGTTAAATAATAAAAATAAAAATATGAAGAAAAACTGATTGAACACTTTAACTCTTAATTGTAAATTAGACAAAACAATTTACTTAAACAGAGTAAAGAAAACACTTTACGTTAAAAAGAAATTGAAATTACACTAAGAGTGAATTTGTTCAAAGAAATATGAAAAATATGAATAAAAATAAAACAAGAAACAAAACTGGAAGTGTAACACTTACAAGTGGCGGGGCACACAACACTTACAAGTGGCGGGGCACACAACACTTACAAGTGGCGGGGCACACAACACTTACAAGTGGCGGGGCACACAACACTTACAAGTGGCGGGGCACACAACACATAATCACGTATTCATTTTTTTTTTAGTATATTCTTGCAACAAAATCTTGCTGTGACTGATACGACAAAAATTGCTGGCAAAAATAATGGTACACAAGTCTGCGAAAAGAATCAGGGAATGAGACACTGCTGACATACGAAAAAAGGTACACATAGAAATAAATGGATAATTTAGTATACTGGGGTGAATATCACTGCATGAAATACAATGACAAATACTGGAGAATACAATTCTGAAAGAATACAAAAAAAAAATGAATGAATTACTTCACACGGAGTGACTGGTACACTACACAATAATACTTACTACAGACAGAGAGTAGCAAAAAAAAAACACAGGTAAAAAATTGTGAGATTAGTGATAACACGGAAAAATATTGCAAAAATAACGAGTCAAAGAAACACGGAGTCTACACTGAGAACACAAGGCTTAGAGTACACAAGAAATTCACTATAAATGTCTCACACATGCAAATGTCTTTAAATGCAAGAAAAATGTCTCTAAACAGAAAATTTTCACTGGAGTCTGGAGTAGTAGACGGAGTGACTGGTGATGAGGGGAAGACGTCCTGTGCGGTGATGACGCCTCCTACACTCACACTGTCGTCGGAAGAAATGCACTTTCTAGGTGAACTCACATAACTGGCTTTATCGTTGGTGCTCAGCTACAATCTCTTGACCAATTATGTGAGCCAAAACAGTACTAGGACCCAGTACAAGGGTGGAAAAAGAAAAAACCCACAGGTAGATGAGGTGGGTGGCGGGTGGTGGTGGTGGTGGTTGTGGTGGTGGGGGCAGCGGAACAAGCTGGCCCTGTGTGCTCTCACTGCCACGCACTTCTCACCACGCACAAGGTGGCTTAACTAAATCACAATGCCACAGGGATGATGAAGACCACTCTTACCAGCATCCAAGCACAAGCGATATATGAGACAATACTTCAGAGGAACTTGCGTGGCTTACTTCTCTCTCTCAGCTGGGTTAGGAAGCTGGGCTGGCTGACTGGCTTAACGAGAATGGCTGACTGGAAGACGTGTAATGATGCACACAGCATGAAGGAGCAGGTGGATGACAGGAGACAGGCTGGATGGTAGGCTGAGGCAGGCTGACTAGCATTCACTTCCACAGTCTGGCTTGGCTGGCTTAATTGCAAAATCCGGGTCAACCCCTCAGAGATTGAAGCAATTAGCACACGAACTAAGCCAGGAAGCTTGAAAAACAGCTGCAACAGGCTTGCAGGCTGGAGTACACAGGGTGGTGTGGTGAGGGTAAGCTGCTAGCTGGAGGTGGCTGAGACGGTTCACCTCTGACCTGCCGGGACCCCACAGTCTTCTAACGTCTGAAATACCCTTAAATCCACGCCCACACTGGTGCCACTATTTGTTGTGTGGGTTTCGATAACGTGGATGGGGTAAGAATACTCACATAGGCTGGTAGTACGTATAATATAACAGAAAGTATGTACTGTGCCAAAACAAAAGCATTCACATTGCTAAACTCACAAACTAGTATTTAGTCACTTAGCCATAATACCAACTTACCTCATAATTTGTAATATTTTACAATTAAGAATAAAACTAAGTCTGCCCGAAATGCCTAGCCATGCTAAGTGTTCTAGTGGTACACTCTGTAATCATTATTTTACTACATGTAAACCACACAATAACCAAATTTCTGTAAACTCAGCATTGTAATCCTTATAGAGAATAAACTTTGAATTTGAATTTGAATTTGAACAGCCGACCTGCCTCTCTCTGCTCCCTATCTTGACTGCCTCACAGTGCCTATGGGTGAGGGAGTGTTTGAAATCCTGCTATGGTCAGCAGTAATATAAATACAGTCAGTGATTCACGCAGAGATGGTTGGTAGTGAGTCATCTACTGGTACACTGGTTACTGGTAACTGGTTACTAGGAACTGGTACTACTACTGAGACACACACACACACACACACACACACACACATAGCCAGACTCACACATACACTCCCCCCCATCCCACTGACATCTCACTCCTTCCCCTGATCCCTCCCCTCCCTCTTTCACCCTCCCCCTCCCCAACTCTCCCTCCTTCCCCCTCTCCCTCTCCCACTCACCCACTTGCTTCTCCCTCCTTCCCACTCCTCTCCCACATAGCCACAGTTCCTCCTCTACCTCCCCCCCCCACACTCTGGCATACACACTACTAACCTAACACACAGAATTACATAGGTTTCCCACTCTGAGGCAATCAGGATAAAACAAAAATGGGTTGCCAGAGAGCAACAAGAAAAACCAAGGGACAGGAGGAGGAAGCTGCAAAGGAAGATTGGGCAGCAGAGCTCATAAAAAGGGAACATGAATGGGAAAAGAAACTAGAAGAACTTAGCATGAGAATGGAAGAGAGGATAGATATGGAAAGCAGGAAGTGGGAGGTGCATATCAAAGCAGCAGAGACCAGGATACAGAGTTTAGAAGAGGAACTAAAAAATCTGAAACAGCTTAAAGAACTAAAGAACATTTTGGGATTGACAACAGAGACTGCTACCTCAGTCACAAATAAGGGGACTGTAGGGAAAGAAGGAGCAAAACTGCATGTAGAAGCTGTATCAGTGGAGACTGTAGTAAATGAAAGAGCTAAGCTATATGTGGAGGCCCTAACAGACCACAGCAGAGCCCAGGGAAAGCCGAGAAGGGAAAATGACAGGCCACTGAGCCCAAGTACATTAGCTAGTGAAACTGAAGTTGCAATTCAAATTCAAATTCAAAGTTTATTTTCTATAAGGATTACAATGCTGAGTTTACAGAACTTGGTTATTGTGTGGTTTACATGTATTAAAATAATAATTACAGAGTGTGCCACTAGAACACCTAGCATGGCTAGGCATTTCGGGAAGACTTAGTTTAATTCTTAATTTTAAAATATTACAAATTATGAGGTAAGTTGGTATTATGGCTAAGTGACTTAATACTAGTTTGTGAGTTTAGCAATGTGAATGCTTTTGTTTTGGCACAGTACATAGTTTCAGTATTGGAGTATCACAGGCCAACTTATGACTTATGGAAAATTTTCTACGGGTGATTACCTGTATGTACCTCAACCTTATATACATACAAGTAATCTCATTGGGAGACAACCCTATATTGTTTACCGTAGTCACCCCATGAAGATATGTGAGAAAACTTCACCACCCCTGGTCACTGGAGGTGGGCCTTCGACCTCACAATCTTATTCATATCTATCCGAGACCAGTATAGATTGGATAGCACTCACAAGTACGGCACTACTAATTAATTGTGGACTGTATAGATTATATTAGTGTAACTGAATGAAGGTGGGGGGGGGTTACACATGGATATATCCATCAAGGAAAAACACTTGTACATAATCTCACCACTTACCAGATATTCTCTGGTGGTCACTTGATGTAGCTGGATCACTCATAACCTATCCAATTATGACATACCTAACTGGCCAGTATCAGTCTGCTATAACTAGAAGGGTTACTTAACTGTGGGTGATTGATGCTCCTTATTTCCTCCATTCACCATCTCATTTCGATGTCCTGCTACACCGACACGGTTCTTATTCCAGCAGGATGAGGTATCCGTTGGTTTTTCCCGGTTTAGAAGTCGTGACTCCATAAAAACTTCACTATCCTCGAGACAGGAACAATGAGGTAAACATGTGCACACACACTCTGGGAATGGCAGCTCATATCGCTTCAACGATTCCTTAACTTCGTGTTATTATCACTGATTACATTACAATTCGCAAGACGATTTAATGTCTCATAATGATTATACACATTAGAGGTCACTCCATTAAGATCTGAGACCGATGAGTGAGGATTAGATCACAGGTATTTTCCCTGGGACACTCCATGGCGACATGCAAGTGTCACTAATTTTACCACTTTATTACGGTGGTCCCGTAAATCACGTTCCCTCACTCCTCATCAGGAACAGTTAGGACACTTCCTATTATAAAGTGAGGCCTATATTAATCCTTAGGCCGCCGTGAACGCCAATTTCCTGGTCCCATGCTTTCCCAGCCTCTTCCCTCAATTCAAAAAAACCCGCCACCCCGTGCCCCAGCTCGACCTATACCCCCCGCACATCTGCACAGGCGCGGCGGGAACCCAGTTGGTTCCATTCAAAATACAAATACATTTTGACCCAACTCAACACATTAAACACTTATTAGGCACTATAGCTTCAGAAATTAAATAATTTCCACATGACTAGTTAGGATTTATTATTTTAAGATTGAGATTAATATTTCTGTTTATGGTCAAATGGGTGAGTGAGTGTAAGTGTGAACGACCAGGTGGTATTCGTGTAATTAGTTGACAGGGTGTATCAGGGAGATAAGATGTTTTCTAATGGTAGTTTTGAAGGTGATGAATGTGTCTGCAGTTCTAGAGTTTTCAGGTAGGGTGTTCCAGATTTTAGGGCCTTCGACATACATTGAATTTTTGTAAAGGTTTAGTCGGACATGGGGAATGTCGTAGAGATGTTTGTGTCTGGTGTTATGCCTGTGGGTTCTGTCACAATTATCAAGAAAGCATTTCAGGTCAAGGTTAATATTGGAATTTAAGGTACTGTAGATGTAAATTGCACAGTAGTAAGTGTGGATGTACTGAACAGGGAGAAAGTTTAGATCTATGAAGAGTGGGGGGGTGTGTTGCCAGGGAAGGGATTTAGTGATCATTCTTAGTGCGGCTTTTTGTTAGGTTATTATTAGCTTTAGGTGTGTTACTGCAGCTGATCCCCAAGCACAAATAGCATAGGTGAGGTATGGATAAATAAGTGAGTGGTATAGTGTGAGAAGGGCATTTTGCTGCATGTAGTATCTTACCTTGGAGAGGATCCCAACCGTTTTGGATACTTTTCTGGTTAGGTGTTGGATATGGGAGCTGAAAGCCAGGTTGTTGTCGAGGTATAGGCCTAGGAATTTGCCCTCATTATGTCTGGTAATTAGAGTGTTGTCAATCTTAATGTTAATTTGTGCATCTCCTGCTCTGCTACCAAACATAATATAGTAGGTTTTGTCAGTGTTAAACATAATTTTATTGGCTGTCATCCAAGTCGATATTTTGATCAGCTCCTCGTTAACAATGGTGTTGGGGCTGGCAAGATTAGGGTGAGAGATGACATAAGTCATGTCGTCAGCAAAGAGAATGGGTTTCAGGTGTTTGGATACATTTGGAAGATCATTGATGTATATGAGGAAGAGCAGGGGACAGACACTTCCCTGCGGAACTCCAGTATCAAGTGGCCATGTTGTTGATGCTGTGTCTTTAATGGTGACATACTGATACCTATTAGTAAGGTAAGATTTGAAATATGCAAGCGCATGGCCCCTTATACAATAATGGTCAAGTTTGTAGAGTAGGATGCCATGGTCTACTGTGTCAAAAGCTTTTCTTAGGTCAATAAAATTCCTAGTGGATATTCCTTATTTTCCAATGCTGTGTAAAGCAGATCTAGCATTTTTGATTGCATCATTAGTGCTTTTATTTTTCCCGAATCCAAATTGGCAGGGCTTGAGTATGTTTTGTGCCGTTATGAATGAATATAGTCTCCTGTGCACGAGTTTCTCAAAGATTTTGGATAGCAATGGTAAGTTTGATATTGGCCTATAGTTGTTTAAATCTGTTGGGTCACCACCTTTATGTATTGGTTTAACCCTTGCCGTCTTAAGTACTTTCGGGAAGGTGCTAGTTTCTAGTGACTTGTTAAAAATTAATGAAATAGCATGCGAAAGGACATGGGCCGCTCGCTTGTACAATAATGGTGGGACATGAGACAGATTCCATGAGTTATTTTTAAGTGGCTTTATAATCTCGGTGACTTCCGTGGGCTCAGTTGGTGCAAGATAGAAGGAATTTGGGAAATTCCCATCTAGGTAGTCCCCGGCATGGGCATTGGTACGTGGGATTTTATTGGCGAGATTAGATCCTATGGTTGAGAAGAAGTCGTTTATCTTGTTAGCTGTGTCAGTGGGAGGGATGTAGTGGTGTTTCATTACGTATAGTTAGGACAATATTCTTGGTTTTTCTCAGTTTGTGGGTCCCTAAAATCTGAGTGTGTTTTCCAGGTCTTTTTTATATCTCCTCTAGAGTCTGTGAATCTACTGGAGTAGTTTAGTTGTTTGGCTTTCTTTATTACTTTGGTGAGAACTGATGAATAGTGTTTAAGAATATCTTTGTGTATTAAGCCCTGTCTATATTGCTTTTCATATTGGTGTTTCTTATCAATGGATTTCAGAATGGTGCTGGTTAGCCATGGGCAACCAAGCCATTTGTTTGTGGTCCGTTTCATTTTTATAGGGCAATGTTTGTTGTATAGTTTAAGTAATTTGTTAAGAAAAATGTCTGTCCAGTCATCAGTACCATTGGCCTTGGAGAATTGTGTAGGCCAGTCAACAGTCTCTAGGTCAGCTGTGAACTTCCTTATTGACGCCTCGTCATGGAGTCTAAATGAGACTTTGTTATATTCAAGTGGTGGTTTACTTATGTTTGTCAGGAGGAAGGTAGGGTAGTGGTCCGCAGTGGCCCGGTGGCCTGGTGGCTAAAGCTCCCGCCTCACACACGGAGGGCCTGGGTTCGATTCCCGGCGGGTGGAAACATTTCGACACGTTTCCTTACACTATTGTCCTGTTCACCTAGCAGCAAATAGGTACCTGGGTGTTAGTCGACTGGTGTGGGTCGCATCCTGGGGGACAAGATTAAGGACCCCAATGGAAATAAGTTAGACAGTCCTCGATGACGCACTGACTTTCTTGGGTTATCCTGGGTGGCTAACCCTCCGGGGTTAAAAATCCGAACAAAATCTTATCTTATCTTATCTTATCTGTGATTATCCCTGATTTAAGGGGGGCTAGTATATTGGTCCACATGTGGTCTATTATGGTTGCACTTGTCTCAGTGAGCCTGGTTGGTTTAGTTATTGTTGGTATGAGAAGTGTGTTGTTCATATTGTTGATGAAATCAGTTACAGGCTGATCATCTAGTATGCCAAGGTTGATGCTGAAGTCTCCAGCTAAGAGGTGGTGCTTATTCATTTGTCTGTTTGTTATTAGTGACTTTAATTTCTCACTGAAATTTGGGATGTTTGTGTGAGGTATCCGGTAAATGGCACCGATTGTTATAGGTGTCTTAAGGTTTTTTACAGTAAAATTAGCAAAAATGTATTCCCCATATTCATCACTAAAGCAAGTGGTGCTAATACAAGATAATTGGTTAGAGTAATAGATTGCAATACCACCCCCAACTTGGTATGGTCTGCAGTTGTGAATTGCTGTATCCTGGTAGAGGGTAGATATCTTTTCTAGGAAATCAAATTGAATGAGGAGATACACAGGGATATGCAGTAGGAGAATGAAAGGGTGAGGTCAGTGTTTGTGTATGAGCTCCAGGAAGTTGAAGAGGAAACACATGAAGCAAGAAAACAAGTGGGAAAAAAAGCAATTGAAAGCATCATGAAAGCAATAGGAGAAGACGACATGACCCAGCTGGAAAATTTTCGGAGAATAAGGGGGTTTGTAAAAAAAAGAACCAGGCCAGTGTAAGTGGCCTTCAAGGCAGAATCGACTCGGAACAGGATCATGCAGGAGAAAGCACGATTAAGGGACATGCCGGCATACAGGAAGGTGTATCTCGACAGTGACAGAACACAAGAAGAAAGGCAGAAACTGAGAGAGATGGTACAAAGGCAAAAGGAGGAAAGAGAGGGGATGGAGAAGACAGACAGGAGATCCCAGACACAAGAAGATCAAATACAGCCTCCCTCACTTCCTATAGAAGCCTCCCAACCAGGTCAACCCCAGTGCAACCAAACACTCTAAACCAAAACACCCATGCCACATCCAATGCCCCCACCCACTGCATTACGAACTCCACCCCCACAGCAACCACCCACAGTTCATTATCAGGTCTCCCACTTCCCTAACTTTCCAATACACCTCCCAGACCACAGTCTTAGAAAAGAAGTTGAAGGTGTGGTATACAAATGCAGATGGAATAACAAATAAGTATGAGGAGTGGCACGAAAGAATCAAGGAGACATCCCCAGACATAATAGCACTCACAGAAACAAAAGTCACCAGAATAATAACAGATTCAATCTTTCCGTCCAGATATCAAATCCTCAGGAAAGACAGAGGGAGGAGAGGGGGAGGAGGAGTTGCACTGCTCATTAAAAACCAGTGGGGTTTTCAGAAAATGGAAAGAATGGATGGCACGGGCAAAAGGGACTACTTAGTAGGAACAATCCAGTCTGTGGGACATAAGGTGATAATTGCAGTAATGTAAAACCCACCACAGAACTGCAGGAGGCCAAGAGAAGAATATGATGAGAGAAACAGAGCAATGGTCGACACACTAGCCGAGGTGGCCAGGAGAGCACACATGGTGGGAGCAAAGTTACTAGTTATGGGTTGATTTCAATCACAAGGAGATTGACTGGGAAAACCTGGAGCCCCATGGGGGTCCCGAAACATGGAGAACCAAGATGATGGATGTGGTACTGGAAAACCTCATGCATCAACATGTTAGAGACACTACCAAAGAGAGAGGAGAGGATGAACCAGCAAGACTGGACCTTGTATTCACCTTGAGTAGTTCAGACATAGAGGATATCATGTATGAAAGGCCCCTTGGACTAGTGATCATGTGGTTCTGTGCTTCGACTACAAAGTTGAGCTCGAAGTGGAGAGAGTAGCAGGAATAGGCTGGGAAAAACCAAACTACAAAAGGGGGAACTACTCAGGCATGAGGAACTTCCTTCAAGACATTCAGTGGGAGAGGGAACCGACAGGAAAACCAGTACAAGAAATGGACTATGTGGCAACAAAATGCAAGGAGGCAGAGGAGAGGTTTGTTCCCAAGGAAAACAGAAATAACGGTAAGAACAGAACGAGTCCTTGGTTCACCCAAAGGTGTAGGGAGGTAAAAACTAGATGTACTAGAAAATGGAAAAGGTACAGAAGACAGAGAACTCAGGAAAATAGAGAGATTAGCTGAAGAGCCAGAAACGAATATGCACTGATGAGAAGGGAGGCTCAGCGCCAATATGAAAATGACATAGCATCAAAAGTCAAGACTGACCCGAAGCTGTTGTACAGCCACATCAGGAGGAAAACAACAGTCAAGGACCAGGTAATCAGACTGAGGAAGGGTGATGGGGAATTCACAAGAAACGACCGAGAGGTATGTCAGGAGCTCAACACGAGATTTAAAGAAGTATTCACAGTGGAAACCAGTAGGACTCCAGGAAATCAGAACAGGGGGGTACACCAGCAAGTGCTGGATGAGGTACATATAACCGAGGAGGAGGTGAAGAAGCTGCTATGCGAACTTGACACCTCAAAGGCGGTGGGACCAGACAACATCTCTCCGTGGGTCCTTAAAGAGGGAGCAGAGATATTGTGTGTACCATTAATAAAGATCTTCAACACATCATTTGAAACTGGGCAACTCCCCGAGGTATGGAAGATGGCAAATGTAGTCCCAATTTTTAAAAAGGGAGACAGACATGAGGCACTAAACTACAGACCTGTATCACTAACGTGTATTGTATGCAAGGTCATGGAGATCATCAGGAGGAGAGTGGTGGAGCACCTGGAAAGAAACAAGTGAATTGACAACCAGCACGGTTTCAGGGAAGGAAAATCCTGTGTCACAAACCTACTTAAGTTTTATGACAAGGTGACAGAAGTAAGACAAGAGAGAGAGGGGTGGAGTGACTGCATTTTTTTGGAGTGCAAGAAGGCCTTCGACACAGTTCCTCACAAGAGGTTACTACAAAAGCTAGAGGATCAGGCACACACAACAGGAAAGGCACTGCAATGGATCAGAGAATACCTGACAGGGAGGCAACGAGTCATGGTACGTGACGAGGTGTCAGAGTGGGCGCTTGTGACAAGCGGGGTTCCACAGGGGTCAGTCCTAGGACCTGTGCTGTTCTTGGTATATGTGAACGACATAACGGAAGGGATAGACTCAGAAGTGTCCTTGTTTGCAGATGATGTGGTTAATGAGAAGAATCAAATCGGATGAGGATCAGACAGGACTACAAAGAGACCTGGACAGGCTACAAGCCTGGTCCAGCAACTGGCTCCTTGAGTTTAACCCTGCCAAATGCAAAGTCATGAAGATTGGGAAGGGCAAAGAAGACCGCAGACACAATATAGTTTAGATGGCCAAAGACTGCAAACCTCACTCAAGGAAAAAGATCTGGGGGTGAGTATAACACCGAGCATATCTCCTGAGGTGCACATCAATCAGATAACTGCTGCAGCATATGGGCGCCTGGCAAACCTACAGATAGTGTTCCGATACCTCAGTAAGGATTCGTTCAAGACTGTATACCATTTACGTCAGGCCCATACTGGGGTATGCAGCACCAATTTGGAATCCACACCTCGTCCAGCACGTCAAGAAATTAGAGAAAGTGCAAAGGTTTGCAACAAGACTAGTCCCAGAGCTACGGGGATTGTCCTACGAAGAAAGGTTGAGGGAAATCGGCCTGACGACACTGGAGGACAGGAGGGTCAGGGAAGACATGATAACGACATATAAAATACTGTGCGGAATAGACAAGGTGGACAAAGACGGGATGTTCCAGAGATGGGACACAGACACAAGAGGTCACAATTGGAAGTTGAAGACTCAGATGAATCAAAGGGATGTTAGGAAGTATTTCTTCAGAGTAGTCAGGCCGTGGAATAGCCTAGAAAGTGACGTAGTGGAGGCGGGAACAATACATAGTTTTAAGGCGAGGTATGATAAAGCTCATGGGGCAGGGAGAGAGAGAACCTAGTAGCAAACAGCGAAGAGGCGGGGCCAGGAGCTATGACTCGACCCCTGCAACCTCAAATAGGTGAGTACAAATAGGTGAATACACACACACACACACACACACACACACACACGTAATAATAAAACACGACAAATATAGACGAGACGCCACTAGCATAAATTCTACTCCTAAACCACAAGCACCTAATTAAACATACAACTCACACAAGCATGAGGTCAGTAACAAGCGAAGTTTCTAAAGGATCTTCACTGTAACCCATATACTGTTTCTCATGTAATTTAATAACTAACCAGAGCAAGTCAAGGACTACATATCACTGTATTTAGTGTAAAAATGATGATACGAGCAGACAACGACTGCTGCAATCTGCAAGAGGATCTGTACATGATGCAGCAGTGGTCGAGCAAGTTCTTGCTGAACTTTTGATCACAATAAATTCTAGGTGATGAAAATGGGATATTATAAAGTAAATAAATAAAATAGATATTATCCTCGGGTCTGGATCAGAGCTTTTCAACCGAGGTGACTTATCACTCTGGGGTCACCCAAGCTAGAGCCAGGGGTGACCTGACCAAGGTCAACCACTTCTCTACTTGAGATAAGCTAATATGTGAAGTACTAGAAACAGCAAAAATATCATTAACAGTGACGAACATTTTTGTCAAGCGAATGATCATTTTTATTTGATTGTGCATTATTTCTTCTATCTTGATAGATACCATTTACTTTTACACTTAAGTATTAATACACTTCAAATAATTGGTAATAAATTAAACAAAAGCAGTGACTTATTTTTACATATATTTTTTTTTTTGTTCTGTTGCTTACATAGGGTTGTCCGGTCTCATGAGGGGGGTGCCATAGTTCGTGATACCTTCTCAAAAATGACCCACTCCAAAACGTGTGATTAGTACCAATCTCTTCTCCTTGAAAGTAATAGACTTGGTAGACGGTTCAAAATACCCCAGGGAAAAGCAAGGGTGTAGTGAGAAAGCTAAGGAAAATTAAGTGTGAAAGACCTACATAAGGATTGATAAACAATTTTTTATTCAGTTCTTAAAAAAATATTTTTCAGGCACCACTGAAAAATTTGAGAAAGAGAAATGAAATATTTTTTTTCTAAAATGGCATCCTCAAATGATTGCTTCTATTTAGCTGAGTGAGAAGCACCACTGAAAAATTTGAGAAAGAGAAATGAAATATTTTTTTCTAAAATGGCATCCTCAAATGATTGCTTCTATTTAGCTGAGTGAGAAACTGAGTGTTAACCCTTAAACGGTCCAGACAAATCGACGTTCAAATCCGTAGTGCTCCAAAAGTAGATCTACATTTTTTTTACATATTTTCAAAAAAAAAAAAAAATGTAGATGAAATTTTTTTTTGCACATTTTTAAATGTAAAACAAGAAATTATTATTATTATAATCAAAAAGAAGCACTAAGCCACAAGGGCTATACAGCGCTGCAGGGCAGGAAGGAAGCTAGGGCATCAGGTGGCAAAAGGGAGGTGGATGAGTAATAGGTTACGGATAACAGCTGGGCAGTGGATGGTGAAAGGGTAAAGGGCAGCAAGAGTCTGAGCTAAAAAGGGCTGAGGGGAGTGCAAAAGGTATCATCATCAGAGTTTGTGGAGTAAATCAGTCGTTGTCAAGAAGTCAATGAGAGAGTCAGGATTAAAGGAGTGTCCATCAGCAAGAAGGGAAGATAAAGAGAGAGTAGTAGAACGAAGACGATGTTGGAGGTAAATTCTGCGTGCTCGTTGATAGAGGGGGCAGTCTAACAGAATGTGGCTAATCGATACTGGAACTTGACAGTGCTCACAGAGAGGAACAGGGTGCCTCTCCATGAGATACCCATGAGTAAGACGAGTGTGGCCAATGCGAAGGCGGGAGAGAGTGGTCTCCCAACCTCGGCACTGATGACAAGAAGACGGCCAGTAACCTATGCTTGGTTTAATAGAATGAAGTTTGTTACCAAGCAGAGTTGACCAACATTGTTGCCAACGGGTGTGAAGGTGGGTAGCTATTGTAAAACAAGAAAGAAGATCTACTTTTTTTTTTACATACTTTCAAATGTTGAAAAAACGTATATATACGTTTGGACCATTTAAGGGTTAAAAATGTTATCCACAACTTCAGATGTGTGAGTGAAATTCACAAAGACACTAGTTTCGAGTTTTTAATGTGAACACTCATTCAATGCATACAGTTTGTAGGCATGAATATATTAATAATAAGAAAATTTCCAGAGATTTAAGAAAAGCAAAAAACCTGAGAGAGAATGTACTTTGCAGGCAGCATATTAAAACAGTAGAAATAGAGCCCCCAGTCCATAAGAACCTGCATGTACTCTCACATGTGTCACAAGATGGCCTTTTACACTAAAACATTTCAGACATTCTGAACATTGTTATTATCTCCTGTATGTACTCTCATAAGTTTCACAAGATTACTTTTTTCAGTAAAACATTTCCGACACTCAGCACACTGATACGGTTTATCCCCAGTATGTACTCTCATATGTGCCACAAGACTTCCTTTTTCAGTGAAACATTTCAAACACTCAGCACACTGATATGGTTTATCTTCTGTATGTACTCTCATATGTGTCACAAGATTACTTTTTACAGTAAAACATTTCAGACACTCTGAACATTGATATGGTTTATCTCCAGTATGTACTCTCACATGTGTCACAAGATGGGATTTCTGACTAAAACATTTCAGACACTCTGAACATTGATATGGTTTATCTCCTGTATGTACTCTCATGTGTGCCACAAGACTTCCTTTTACAGTGAAACATTTCAGACACTTTGAACACTGATATGGTTTATTTCCAGTATGTACTCTCATGTGTGCCACAAGATTTCCTTTTACAGTGAAACATTTCAAACACTCCAAACATTGATATGGTTTATCTCCAGTATGTACTCTCATATGTGTCACAAGACTTCCTTTTAAAGTGAAACATTTCGGACACTCTGAACACTGATATGGTTTATCTCCAGTAAGTACTCTCATGTGTGTCACAAGATTTCCTTTTAGAGTAAAACATTTCAGACACTCTGAACATTGATACGGTTTATCTCCAGTATGTACTCTCATATGTGTCACAAGACTGGGTTTTTGACTAAAATATTTCAGACACTCTGAACACTGATATGGTTTATCTCCAGTATGTACTCTCATGTTTCACAAGATTTCTTTTTACAGTAAAACATTTATATGGTTCAGTATGTACTCTCATATGTGTCACAAGATTTCTTTTTACAGTAAAACATTTCAGACACTCTGAACATTGATATGGTTTCTCTCCGGTATGTACTCTCATATGTGTCACAAGATTGCATTTTTGACTAAAATATTTCAGACACTCTGAACACTGACATGGTTTATCTCCAGTATGTACTCTCATATGTGTCACAAGATTTCTTTTTACAGTAAAACATTTCAGACACTCTGAACATTGATACAGTTTATCTCCAGTATGTACTCTCATATGTGTCACAAGATTGGGTTTTTGACTAAAATATTTCAGACACTCTGAACACTGATATGGTTTATCTCCAGTATGTTTACCTGGAGTTTACCTAGAGAGAGTTTCGGGGGTCAACGCCCCCCGAGCCCGGTCTGTGACCAGGCCTCCTGGGGGATCAGAGCCTGATCAACCAGGCTGTTGCTGCTGGCTGCACGCAAACCAACGTACGAGCCACAGCACGGCTGATCAGGAACTGACTTTAGGTGCTTGTCCAGTGCCAGCTTGAAGACTGCCAGGGGTCTGTTGGTAATCCCCCTTATGTGTGCTGGGAGGCAGTTGAACAGTCTCGAGCCCCTGACACTTATTGTATGGTCTCTTAACGTGCTAGTGACACCCCTGCTTTTCATTGGGGGGATGGTGCATCGTCTGCCAAGTCTTTTGCTTTCGTAGTGAGTGATTTTCGTGTTCAAGTTCGGTACTAGTCCCTCTAGGATTTTCCAGGTGTATATAATCATGTATCTCTCCCTCCTGCGTTCCAGGGAATACAGGTTTAGGAACCTCAAGCGCTCCCAGTAATTGAGGTGTTTTATCTCCGTTATGCGCGCCGTGAAAGTTCTCTGTACATTTTCTAGGTCGGCAATTTCACCTGCCTTGAAAGGTGCTGTTAGTGTGCAGCAATATTCCAGCCTAGATAGAACAAGTGACCTGAAGAGTGTCATCATGGGCTTGGCCTCCCTAGTTTTGAAGGTTCTCATTATCCATCCTGTCATTTTTCTAGCAGATGCGATTGATACAATGTTATGGTCCTTGAAGGTGAGATCCTCCGACATAATCACTCCCAGGTCTTTGACGTTGGTGTTTCGCTCTATTTTGTGGCCAGAATTTGTTTTGTACTTTGATGAAGATTTAATTTCCTCATGTTTACCATATCTGAGTAATAGAAATTTCTCATCGTTGAACTTCATATTGTTTTCTGCAGCCCACTGAAAGATTTGGTTGATGTCCGCCTGGAGCCTTGCAGTGTCTGCAATGGAAGACACTGTCATGCAGATTCGGCATAGGAGAAGAAATACTTTGGGTTTCTTTCGATTTCATTGATGGCTTTTAGTTCTTCCCTCGATTCCTGACTCCTAAAGGATTCTTTTAGCTTAAATTCGATGCTTGCTATTTCTCTGACCAGTGTCTCCCTACGCATTTCAGATATATTGACCTCTTTTAGCCGCTCTGTTATTCTTTTCCGTCGCCTGTAAAGGGAGCGCCTGTCTCTTTCTATTTTACATCTACTCCTCCTTTTTCTTAGAGGAATAAGCCTTGTGCATACATCGAGTGCCACCGAGTTAATCTGTTCTAGGCATAAGTTGGGGTCTGTGTTGCTTAGTATATCTTCCCAGCTTATATCGGTTAGGACTTGGTTTACTTGGTCCCACTTTATGTTTTTGTTATAGAAGTTGAATTTGGTGAATGCTCCCTCGTGACTAGTCTCATTTTGTCGGTCTGGGGCTCCACGCATACATGTCTGAACCTCAATTATGTTGTGATCTGAGTATATTGTTTGTGATATGGTGACATTTCTTATCAGATCATCATTGTTAGTGAAGATGAGGTCTAGTGTATTCTCGAGTCTAGTAGGCTCTATTATTTGCTGGCTTAAATTGAATTTTGTGCAGAGATTTAAAAGCTCGTGCGAGTGTGAGTTTTCATCAGAGCTGCCTCCTGGTGTTATTACTGCAACAATATTATTTGCTATATTCCTCCATTTTAGGTGCCTTAAGTTGAAATCCCCCAGGAGCAAGATGTTGGGTGCAGGAGCTGGAAGATTTTCCAGACAGTGGTCAATTTTTAACAGCTGTTCCTGGAATTGCTGGGATGTTGCATCCGGAGGCTTGTAGACTACCACAATGACTAGGTTTTGGTTCTCGACCTTTACTGCTAAAACTTCCACTACATCATTTGAGGCATTAAGCAGTTCTTTGCAAACAAGTGACTCTGCAATGTACAGGCCAACCCCCCCCCCTTTGCCTGTTCACTCTGTCACATCTGTATAGGTTGTAACCTGGGATCCATATTTCGTTGTCCAAGTGATCCTTTATGTGGGTCTCAGTGAAAGCCGCGAACATTGCCTTTGCCTCTGCAAGCAGTCCATGGATGAAAGGTATTTTGTTGTTTGTTGCTGGCTTTAGACCCTGTATATTTGCAAAGGAGAATGTTATCGGACTGGTGGTATTGTGTCACAAGATTTCTTTTTACAGTAAAACATTTCAGACACTCAGCACACTGATATGGTTCATCTCCAGTATGTACTCTCATATGTGTCACAAGATTTCTTTTTACAGTAAAACATTTCAGACACTCTGAACATTGATATGGTTTCTCTCCGGTATGTACTCTCATATGTATCACAAGATTTCTTTTTACAGTAAAACATTTCAGACACTCTGAACATTGATATGGTTTATGTTCTTTATGCTCCTCCATATTTTTTAAATGAAGATATTTCACATAAAATATTTTAGTCAAGAATTTTTTAATTATTTACGACACTGAACACAGTGTCTGGCAAGACATAACCTGCAGTTGTTGTTCAAGACACACTGGTGCTTCTTGAAGTACTGAGGATACAGTGTCTGGCAAGATACAACCTGGTAGTCTTACACTGGTGCTTCTTGAAGTACTGAAGATACAGTGTCTGGCACGACACAACCTGGTAGTCTTCCACAAAATACTTCTGCAATAGAAACATAAGAACATAAGAACATAAGAAAGGAGGAACACTGCAGCAGGCCTGTTGGCCCATACTAGGCAGGTTCTTTACAATTCATCCCACTAACAAAACATTTGACTAACCCAATTTTCAATGCTACCTAAGAAATAAGCTCTGATGTGCAAGTCCCACTCAAATCCAACCCCTCCCACTCATGTACTTATCCAACTTAAATTTGAAACTACCCAAAGTCCTAGCCTCAATCACCCAACTAGGTAGACTGTTCCACTCATCAACTACCCTATTTCCAAACCAATACTTTCCTGTGTCCTTTCTAAATCTAAACTTATCTAATTTAAATCCATTACTACGGGTTCTCTCTTGGAGAGATATTCTCAAGATCTTATTAATATCCCCTTTATTAATACCTATCTTCCACTTATACACTTCGATCAGGTCTCCCCTCATTCTTCGTCTAACAAGTGAATGTAATTTAAGAGTCTTCAATCTTTCTTCATAAGGAAGATTTCTAATGCTATGTATTAATTTAGTCACCCTACGCTGAATGTTTTCTAAAGAATTTATGTCCATTCTGTAATATGGAGACCAGAATTGAGCTGCATAATCTAGGTGAGGCCTTACTAATGATGTATAAAGCTGCAGTATGACCTCTGGACTTCTGTTGCTTACACTTCTTGATATAAATCCCAGTAATCTATTTGCCTTATTACGTATGCTTAGGCATTGCTGTCTTGGTTTAAGGTTGCTGCTCACCATAACCCCCAAGTCCTTTTTGCAATCTGTGTGGCTAAGTTCTACATCATTTAACTTATAAGTGCTAGGGTTATGGACACCCCCGAGCTTCAGAACCTTGCATTTATCTACATTGAACTGCATCTGCCACTTTTCTGACCAAGAATACAGTTTGTTTAAATCCTCCTGAAGTTCCCTAACATCTATGTTTGAATCAATTATCCTACCTATCTTTGTGTCATCGGCGAATTTGCTCATATCACTAGTAACATCCTCATCAAGATCATTGATATATATTATAAACAACAACGGGCCCAAGACTGATCCCTGTGGAACACCACTTGTTACAGATCCCCACTCGGATTTAACCCCATTTATGGACACTCTCTGCTTCCTGTCTGTGAGCCATGACTCGATCCACGAGAGCACTATTCCCCCAATGCCATGAGCTGCCACTTTCTTTAACAGTCTTTGTTGCGGAACTCAATCAAAAGCCTTACTAAAATCTAAGTAAATAATGTCAAATTCTTTATCGTGGTCAACAGCCTCAAAAGTTTTACTGAAGAAAGTTAATAAATTAGTTAGACAAGACCGGCCTCTTGTGAATCCATGCTGAGTATCATTAATCAAGCTATGCTTATTGAGATGGCTTCTTATAATCTCAGCTATAATCGACTCTAGTAATTTGCCTACAATTGAGGTCAGGCTTATTGGGCGGTAATTAGATGGTAACGACTTGTCCCCTGTTTTAAAAATAGGAATTACATTAGCCATCTTCCACATATCAGACACTACACCTGTTTGAAGAGATAAATTAAAAATATTAGTTAATGGTTCACAGAGTTCCATTTTGCATTCCTTAAGAACGCTTGAAAAAACCTCATCAGGACCCGGTGACTTATTTTGCTTCAGTCGGTCTATCTGCTTCACAATCATTTCACTAGTGACTGTGATGTTACATAATTTATCTTCTTCTGGCCCACTATAAAAATTAATTACTGGGATATTATTAGTGTCTTCCTGTGTAAAAACCGAGAGAAAATAATTACAGTGGCCCCTCGCTTTTCGTAGTTCTCGGCAATCGTAAAATTCGCCAATCATAGGGGTATTTTCATATAAACATGGACTCGCTTTTCATAAGTTGACTCGCGTGTCGTAGTTCATCCAGGACGCATACCCACAGTGTGAGCCATGGCGGCAGCCAGTCTGGCATTGTTTACCAATGAGCAAACGTCCCCTCACGTGCTCCAGCGAAAAAATTCATAATATTCCATTTATTTTAGTGCTTGCAAGTACTAAATAAGCTACCATGGCTCCAAAGAAAGCTCCTAGTGCCAAGCCTGTGGTAAAGAAGGTGAGAAATACGACTGAATTTAAGAAAACCATCATTGAACAATATGAAAGTGGTACATGTGTTGCCGAACTGTCCAGGATGTATAAGAAACCCTACACAACCTTATGTTCCAAAGTGGCCAAGAAAAAGGAAACCAAGGATGCTGTTGTTGCAAAGGGAGTAACTATGCTGACAAAAATGAGATCACCAGTACTGGAAGAGGTTGAGAATTATTATTATTATAATCAAAAAGAAGCGCTAAGCCACAAGGGCTATACAGCACTGCAGGGTAGGCAAGGAAGCGAGGGTATTGGATGGCAGAAGGGAGGAGGGATGATCAGCAGGTTACAGAAAACAGCGGGACAGGGGATAGTACGGGGGTAGAGGGTAGCAAGAGATTGAAGTAGAAAGGGCTGAAGGTATCAGAATTTGTGAAGTAAGTCAGTTGTTGTCAAAAAGTCAATGAGAGAGTCCGGATGAAAGGTGGGTCCATCAGCGAGAAGGGAAGGTAAAGAGAGAGCAGCGGAGCGAAGACGACGACAGAGGTAAATTCTGCGTCCTCGTTGATAAAGTGGGCAGTCCAACAGAATGTGGCTGACTGATAATGGAGCTTGGCAATTCTCACAGAGAGGAGCAAGACGCCTCTCCATGAGATATCCATGAGTAAGACGAGTATGGCCAATGCGATGACGGGAGAGAGTAGTCTCCCAACCTCGACACTGGTGATAAGAAGACGGCCAGTAACCTATACTCGGTTTAATAGATTGAAGTTTGTTGCCGAGCATAGTAGACCAACGTTGTTGCCAACGGGTGTGAAGGTGGGAAGATATTGCAGCAAAATAGTCCATAAATGAAATACCTCTATAAGAAACTGGTAGGTCATGCACTGCTCACCGCACAGCAGTGTCTGCCTGTTCATTGCACTGTACGTCAACATGACCAGGGACCCAACAAAAAACAATATCTTTATGCTTGGTAAAGATGCGGCGTAGCCAAAGTTGGATACGGAGGACTAAGGGGTGAGGTGTATCAAATTTTTGTATAGCCTGTAAAGCACTAAGGGAGTCTGAGACAACCACAAATGATGACACAGGCATAGATGCAATATGGATAAGTGCTGTAAGGATGGCATATAATTCAGCAGTAAAAATACTAGCCGAAGATAGTAAATGCCCTTGTACGATGCTGCGAATCCTACGCCGTCAGAAGACTTAGAGCCATCTGTGTACACAGCAATGGCATGAGAATGAGAGTGAAAGTGGTCAAGAAAAAGAGAGCGGGAAGCGACCATAGACAGTTGGGCTTTCGAGCAAGGGAGGGAGAAAGAACAGACTCGAACAGCTGGAACTTCCCAGGGGGGTAGGGAAAAGTGAGATGCTACATGTACATAGAAAGGTGGTAGTTGAAGAGAAGACAAGAGCGAATGAAGCGAAGAGAGAAGGACGGAGTAAACAGGGCGACGAACAAATAAAGAATGTCTACTAATATCAGTGACCATTCTATAAATGGAAGGATGCGGAGATCATGAGAGCGTACATAGTAGCGCAGGCAATGGGCATCACGGCGATCGGATAAGGATGGAACGTTCGCTTCTGCATAGAGGCTCTCGACAGGGGAAGAGCGAAAAGCACCAAGGCATAAACGAAAATCCTTGGTGATGAATGGGGTTAGGCTAGAGAGGTAGCAGGAGATCCCGCTGAATAGATCTGGTCCCATAATCAAGTTTCGATAAAATAAGGGTGGAATGTAGGCGAAGGAGGGTTCGACGATCAGCTCCCACGAAAGATGAGAAAGGGTTTTAAGAAGGTTCACCCGGCTGTGAAAAAGTTGCCTTCAGAGAGGAAATGTGAGGTTTCCAGGATAACCTACGATCAAAGAGGAGGCCCGGGAAACTTGCTGTATCACGTTCAGGGATAGGGGAGCCACAGAGGTACAAAAGGATGATCGGAGATGACAGAGCGTCTAGTGAAAGTGTTTTTGGTGGGTTTTAGTGCTGGAAAATTTAAACCCACGTGTGGTGGCCAAATGGAAACACGGTTCGGACTGCTTTTGGAGAGAAACTGTAATGGGTGACAGTCAGCGCCTGCACAGGCAATAGCGAAGTCATCAACATAGAGTGATGACCAAATTTTTGATGGAAGACTAGGGGCCCAAATCATTAATAGCAAGGAGAAAAAAGTGTTGTGCTCAGAACACATCCGGGGACACCTTCAGCTTGGATAAAGCCCGGGGAGAGCAATTATTAACCCGAACACGAAATGCCTGTCAGTTAAAAAGTTTTAAGGAAGGATGGTAGATTGCCTCGAAGGCCTAAGGAGTGGGCTTGGGCTAAAATATTATACCTCCAAGTTGTGTCATAATGCATTCTCAAGGTCAAAAAATATGGCAATAATGAGTGGTTATTCGCAAAGGCTTTTACGAACATACGTATCCAAGCGTATTTAAGGGGTCTGTGGTAGAACGTCCTTACGAAAGCCATATTGACGAGTGGAGAGACTGTTGTGTGTCTCTGAATACCACACCCAAACGTCTATTTACTAGGCGTTCATTACTTTGCAAACTGCACTGGTAAGAGCAATGGGACGATAGTGGGAGGTTTCATGTCCCCTAGTGCCTGGTTTGCGGAAAGGGAGAAAAATGGGGATTTCCACAGCTGTGGAAGAACTCCTTGTGACCAAATAAGATTGTAAAAAGGCCCTAATAGGACTGCAAGGGCTGACTGATGTAAATGTTTTTAGCATACGATATGAAAAGTCGTCAGGCCCAGCTGCCGATGATCGACAAGCTGAGTGTGTTGCCTCCAGTTCTTGAAGTGTAAAAGGCACATTATACTGTTCTTCTCTGAGAGAAGAAAAGTCCAAGGGTGCTAACTCTCTGGCAGACTTTGAGGAAAGAAATGAGGGGCATAAATGGAGTCCCTGAGAAATACGGGGCCGATGATTGCCAATTCATTGGCAACATCTAGTGGGTTTGCTATATCAACACCGGCAACCCGCAGAACAGGAGCCGGGTCAGGAGAAATATTACCACTCAGTTTTCGTACTTTTTCCAGACTGCAAATCATAGAGGAAGCAGAGGTGATGGTGGAGACATAATCTCGCCAGCAAGTGCGTTTTTGCGTCACGGAGACACGGCGAGCGATCGCACGCTTCTGTTTAAAATCAAGGAGTCTCTATGTGGGTTTTATTGTACCGGTACCTGCCCCATGCGCGCGTTTCAAACGTACTGCACGAGCACAAGCAGGAGACCACCAAGGCACACATTTCTGAGAATGCCTGCCCGAAGTTTGGGGTATAGAATGAGAAGCTACGGTGAAAACGGAGGACGAGAAGAGGTGTAAAAGCTCATCGATGGAGGACGAAGAAGGAACCTCTTTAAAAAATCAGTTAGGTGTGAGTAAAGGTTCCAATTTGCCCGATCAAATTGCCAGCATGGGGTGCGAAGAGGTGGCGAATAGGAAGGGGAAGTAAGAATGATTGGGAAATGATCACTGTCATGTAAGTCCGGGAGAACAGACCAAGTGAAGTCTAATGCAGCGGCGGAAGAGCAGACTGAGAGATCGATGCAAGAGAGAGTATGAGTCCGAGGATCAAAATGGGTGTGAGTACCTGTATTTAAAACATGGAGGGGGTGGGTGGCAAGAAAAGCCTCTAACTGAATTCCACGGGAATCACAGTGAGACCCCCCCCCAGAGGAAATGGTGGGCATTAAAATCACCAAGTAACAGAATCGGTGGCGGTAATGACGAAACAAGGAAGGTAAAATCCGGAATAGATAATGCCCGAGAAGGAGAGAGATATAAAGAACAGAGCGTATACCACCTATGTAAGTGGATACGGGCTGCTGTGTAATGCAGCGAAGTATGAACAAATAGCTGATGGAATGGAATATCAGTGCAGAGTGTAATTTTGGTTCCTGTAAGCAAACACCAACAGGGGCAAACTGGGAGAGTAACATCTGAAGCTCACCCCGATTACCCCTAAGGCCGCGTATATTCCACTGTAAATAGGCCATGATTGGCAATGATAAAGATACTTGAAATCCGCAGGTAAGGGTTCCTACGGACTAGAAGGGTTAGAAAAGTCCACATGCGGAGGCAGTGGAAAACGTTCAAGCAGCGAAGGAACGGTGCGCTGTGAATAAAGGAGTTGCGCAGATGGAGCAGAGGAGAGAGAAAGAGCGGAAGGTGGATCAGTGTCCATTGATGGTTTGGTCTCTGCAATATATTCAGAGATTGCTTCAAGTGTTTCAGAATTCAGAGATGTCGTATGGGAGACAATATTGGGAATGGTAGGGGGAGGATGAGTAAAGATTGGAACTGTATTGGACTGTTTCCAAGGTAGGGGAGGGCGAAAGGGTGGAGGGAACTGGAGAAGCGTGGCAGGGGACAGAAGAGGCAGGAACCTGGGAGGTGGCAGAAGAGGAAGAAACTTGGGAGGGAACAGGGGAGGAAGGTACATTACGAGGAGGAGGGTGAACCTCTGCACTTGTAACTGAGCGTGAGAGGGGAAAGAACCAGGGACAGAGACAGGGGGGGTAAAAATTGAGGAGGTGGAAGATGGGTTAGGAGGTGTTACCGGACCTTTTTTGACTTTTGAGAAGTAGAGGGACGATTGGGAGGAGGTGTCGTACGAGGTCCCGTCGATACTGAGGCTTGTGAGAGAGAACTCGAAGAGCAGATTAGACTGAGGCGTTTAAAGTAGGGACGTCTGAGCCGAGGACAGCAAAAGGATTAGATACAGGGTGATTATGGGAGAGGTAACCACAGGGGGGGTTTGTAGAAGATGGATACCAGAAGTGGGGGGACGTTTTGAAACAAGGGAATAAGAAACACGTGGGAGTCTCCCTTGGAGGCGGAGATGAGAAACTGCCATGGCATAAGGGAGACCTTCTGTCTCTTTGAGGTAACGGATTTCCCGCTCGTTTTAAATAGACCTGACAACGGCGAGAGTACAAAGGGGTGAGCCCATGACAGTTTAAGGCAAGAGGGAGATCGATTGCAAAAACGTATTAGAATGGTCATCGGCACCACAGGGCTGGGCATTCGGCGATAGATCTGCAATATTTCGCTGGATGGCCAAATCGCCCGCAATTTCTACACTGTTGTGGTGTAGGGATCACCTTTCGAACTTGTAACCGATGTCCTGCTATATAAACTGAGGATGGGAGTTCTCGGCTGTCAAAAGTTAAACGAGCCACATTGCTAGGGTATCGTCTCCGCCCCCGGGCAGGAAAAAACGTAAGTGTCTACCTTGAGGATTGGGAGATTTTTGGAGTTCCAGCTGTTCTAAAAAAATGTCAGTGCCACATGTCCCTGGAAATTTTGTTTTGAATTTGGTTGGGGCCCGAATCCGGTCCACAACAAGAATTGGGGAATGTGTTTTTCAAGAGTGACAGGAACGTATCGATATGGGAAATGACGAGAGAGTCATGACTGGGTAGCATTCTTGTACGGTAATGATGCACGTACCGCTCTTAAGAGCATGAAAAGAAAAATCTTTACCAACATGGTGTAGGAGTGCCTTGCCAATTTCTACGGTCAGAAAGATAGGCAGTAGAGGAAGTTGGTCGTAAAATGAAGAATTTTAGTCCACTGTTCAGTCTGAAATGAGCGTGGAAAGGTAGTGAAGGACGTGTCGATCGTTTCTGAGAAGAACGAGAAGGGGGGAGAAGTATCATCAGCAGGTAATTGTCGTTGGCGTTTAGGCGTGGGACCAGAGTTGGTCCGACGTGGAACGGGTCGGCGATTTGAAAATTGCCCCACCGTAGAGGGAGAGGCCGGAAGCATAGTCAGAGGGAGACGAAGGTTGATAAATCGGGGAGTCAGTCGAGCCTCAGTACCTGAAGCGGGTGAGGAAAACAGCACCGGCAATAGGTACAGAGGCATGGGGAAGTCTGAAGAGTGGCCCAAAGATGAGGGGGGGTCAAAAAGGGGTGGGGTATCAAAAAGGGGCCGGGGGGGGGTACCGGTTCTGGACTGGGGTTTTGCCATGGTTAGGTTACTTCTTTCTGTTTTTAAGAATAAAAAAGAAAGAAGAAAAGAAAATAAAAATAAAAAAAAGAAAAGAAAGGGGGGACCGGGGAGGGATAGGTCCTAGGAGGAATGAAAGGGCCAGAAATCTCCCTCCGCACCCAAGAGGACCTCAGCACCGCAAGTAGCGCAGATGCAGCATGGAACCCGTGCCATACCCTACCCATCATGCTAGTAAACTAACAATCCGGGATAGCAACCTCACATCTGCCGAGCTACCTCGGTGGACAAAAGAGAGGGTGGCCGGATATCCGCCACAAAGCATACCTCCTTCGGCCACCACCCCCGGAATCCAAAAGGTGGCTTCGAGAGATACACTCGTCGCCCGAAAGACTCCCAAAGCTTCTCCGGGATACCAGAGAGGGATCGGGACATCCCCAGGCGATCCAGATTCCACGGCAAACTACGCCACCGCTAAGAACCTCAACGGAATGGGATGGACCCCGGTATCCTTTCCCCTACCTAGGAACTAGCGCACCTGTGGGAGAAATCCCAAAGGACAAAAAGAGGAAGGGCAAAAGGGAGGGGTGGGGAGGAGGAGGAGGAAAGGGGAGGATGGGGAGGATGGGATAGGGGAGGGGAGATTGGGGGGTAATTAGGTTCGGTCTGAGGAAGAAGACCGATAGGTCTAATTCCTCAGACCAAGAGCCTCTTCACCACGCCAAGGAGCCCCCCTTGAAGAGGTATTTGTGAAAAGGCTAGGCAGTTGCATGAAGATTTGGCAAAGAAATTGCCTGCAAATAGTGGTGATGTGAGTGAATTTAAGGCCACCAAAGGCTGGTTTGAGAGATTTAAGAACCGTACTGGCATACACAGTGTGGTAAGGCATGGTGAGGCTGCCAGTTCGGACCACAAGGTGGCTGAAAAATATGTGCATGAATTCCAGGAGTACATAGAGGCTGAAGGATTGAAACCTGTACAAGTGTTCAACTGTGACAAAACAGGCTTCTTTTGGAAAAAAAAAATGCCAAAGAGGACCTTCATTACACTAGAGGAAAAGGCAATGCCAGGACACAAGCCTATGAAAGACAGGCTGATGCTAATGTTCTGTGCTAATGCTAGTGGGGATTTCAAAGTGAAGCCATTACTAGTGTACCATTCAGAAAATCCCAGTGTGTTCAGGAAAAACAATGTTATGAAGAGTAAATTGTGTGTGTTTTGGAAATCTAATAGTAAGGCATGGGTCACGAGGGAAATTTTCGTCGAGTGGTTCAATGAAGTGTTTGGCCCTAGTGTGAAGGAGTATCTCCTGGAAAAGAAATTGGATCTCAAGTGCCTGCTAGTAATGGACAATGCACCTGCTCATCCTCCAAACTTGGATGACCTAATTTTTGAGGAGTTTGGGTTGATCACAGTAAAGTTCTTGCCCCTGAATACCACTCCTCTCCTCCAGCCCATGGACCAGCAGGTCATTGCAAACTTTAAAAAACTCTACAAAAAAGCAATGTTTCACAGGTGCTTGACTGTGACCACAGACACTCACTTGACCCTAAGGGAATTTTGGAAAGAACACTTCAGCATCCTCCATTGCATAACCCTTATAGGTATGGCTTGGGAGGGAGTGACCTCCAGGACTTTGAACTCTGCATGGAGAAAATTGTGGCCAGATTGTGTCGACAAGAGGGATTTTGAAGGGTTTGAGACTGACCCTGATGAGCCTATGTCTGTTGTAAAATCAATTGTGGCACTGGGGAGTTCAATGGGGTTGGATGTGAGTTTGGAGGATGTGGAAGAATTGGTGGAAGACCACAACGAAGAGCTCACCACTGAGGAGCTGCAAGAGCTTCACCAGGAAGAGCAACACATCGCAGCTCAGAATCTTGCTGCAGAGGAGGAGGAAGAGAGATGGAAGAAGGTGCCTTCTTCAGAAATTAAAGAGTTTTTTACTATGTGAGGTAAGATGGAAAGCTTTATGGAGAAACATCACCCTAACAAGGTTGTTGCAAGTCATATTGGCAACATGTACAGTGACAAAGTCTTGGGCCATTTTAGGGAAGTGTTAAAGAGACGCCAGAAACAGAGCTCTCTCCACAGTTATTTTGTGAGACAGGACTCCATTGACTCTCAAGGTGGTCCTAGTGGCATTAAGAAACAGAGAAGACAAGCAACCCCAGAAAAGCAATTGGTACTGAGGTGTTGATGGAAGGGGATTCCCCATCCAAACTATAAACAATCCACTCTCTCTCCTCCTCCAGTCTCCCATACACTAAGAAGAATCTCCAATAAAGGTAAGTGTTATGCTGTTAAGGTTTCATTCATCATTTCCCATTGTATTGTTTATGTACTACATGTATATTTCATGTAAAAATGTTTTTTGTTTTAATACTTCTGAGTGTCAGGAACGGATTAATTGTATTTGCATTATTTCTTATGGGGAAAATTGATTCTTAAATCGTAAATTTCGTTTATAGTAACGGCTCCAGGAACGGATAAATTACGAAAAACGAGGGACCACTGTATTTAAAATCGAGCAAATTTCATTCTCTTTGTCAGTAAGATGCCCATAGTTATTTTTAAGGGGACCTATCTTATCTCTAATTTTTGTTCTATATACCTGGAAAAAACTTTTTGGGTTAGTTTTAGAATCCCTAGCAACTTTAATTTCATAGTCCCTTTTAGCTTTTCTTATCCCCTTTTTAATGTCCCTCTTAATGTCAATATACTGATTCATAAGATGACCCTCACCTCTTTTGATACGCCTATAAATTCCTTTATGCCCTAATAGATATTTCAGCCTATTATTCATCCATTTTGGGTCATTTCTATTTGATCTAATTTCTTTATAGGGGATAAACATTCTTTGAGCCTCATGTATAGTGTTCAGAAAACTGTCATATTGATAGTTCTCTTCGTTACCCCAGTCAACAGATGATAAGTGTTCTCTAAGCCCATCGTAATCTGCTAAGCAAAAAATCTGGGACTGTTACTGAGGTATCCCTACTATCATACGTCCATTCAATGCTAAATGTAATTGATTTGTGGTCGCTAGCACCCAGTTCCTCTGAAACTTCTAAATTATTAACAAGGGATTCATTGTTTGCCAGAACTAAGTCAAGCAGGTTATTACCCCTTGTAGGTTCTGTCACAAACTGCTTCAAAAAACAATCCTGAACTACTAAGAAGTCGTATGATTCTAAATTCCCAGTCAAGAAATTCCAATCAATATGACTAAAGTTAAAGTCTCCTAGAATTACTACATTATCGTGCCTTGTGGCCCTAATAATTTCCTCCCATAGTAGTCTTCCCTGGTCCCTATCTAAGTTTGGGGGACGGTATATCACACCTAAAATTAATTTTTCATGCCCCTATGAAAATTCTATCCAAACACACTCTGTATGTGTTGCTTCAGACTTAATACCCGTTTTTATGCAACAGTTCAAGCGATCTCGGACATACAATGCCACCCCACCCCCCTTCCCGACACCTCTATCTACTTGGAACAATTTAAAACCCTGAATGTGACATTCCGCAGTCATGTCCCGACTTTTTTAATTAAACCACGTCTCAGTTAAGGCAAATACATCAATGTTACCTGCACTAGTAATAGTACAATATTCCACAATTGCCAACACAATATACAGAACAAGAAAAGAATTTTTTCTTTCATCACATGTTTCACTAAATAAAAGTGTCACTTTTAACCCATTCACTGTCAGTCCCATGACACAGTATTAGGGCTTAGAAACGAGTGTTGGTCCTGTAATACTACTCCAAAATTCTAGTGGCTTCCAGTCTTGCAGGAGATAACTGGTAGGCCTACATATGAGAGAATGGGTCTAAGTGGTCAGTATGCATAGCATAAAGAAAAAATCCTACAGCACTAGGTGCATGAGAAAAAAAAAACTGGAACCGTGTTTTGGTTTAAAACAGCAAATTTGCAGTGTATTTTTGTATGGTATTTATGGCTGTATTCTCCTAGATAGCAGGTTGGTAGACAGCAACCGCCCAGGGAGGTACCACCGTCCTGCTAAGTGAGTTTAAAATGGAAACCTGTAATTGTTTTTCATGATGGAAGGATTGCTGGTGTCTTTTTTCTGTCTCATAAACATGCAAGATTTCAGGTACCTCTTGCTACTTCTACTTACACTTAGGTCACACTACACATACATGCACAAGCATATATATACATACCCCTCTGGGTTTTCTTCTATTTTCTTTCTAGTTCTTGTTCTTGTTTATTTCCTCTTACCTCCATGGGAAAGTGGACCAGAATTCTTCCTCTGTAAGCTATGCGTGTCGTAAGAGGCGACTAAAATGCCGGGAGCAAGGGGCTAGTAACCCCTTCTCCTGTATATATTACTAAATTTAAAAAGAGAAACTTTCGTTTTTCTTTTTGGGCCGGTGTGTTGAAAGAAAGAATATATATATATATATATATATATATATATATATATATATATATATATGCACACACCCCTCTGGGTTTTCTAATATTTTCTTACTAGTTCTTGTTCTTGTTTATTTCCTGTTATCACCATGGGGAAGTGGAACAGAATTCTTCCTCTGTAAGCCATGCGTGTTGTAAGAGGAGACTAAAATGCCGGGAGCAAGGGGCTAGTAACCCCTTCCCCTGTATAAATTACTAAATTTAAAAAGAGAAACTTTCGTTTTTCTTTTTGGGTCACGGCCTGTTTGTTGAAAGAAAATATTTATGGTTGTATTCTCATTTTTCTTCATGTCATTTGAAAGAATGGGAGATATATTACAGAAATAGAATGGTTAGCAGACAAAAAGTAGCTTGACGATGTTCAGGAATAAACAAATCACGTCACACATCCAATACACATCAACTGGTGGGACTAATATGCTTTCACAAATGCACTGATTTTATTTGTATTATTTTTCACAATAATGCAGTAGTTTGCATAACAATAAATTTTCTATTTTTTGTGTGAATAAAAATTCAATATGGAAAGCAAACGCAATATAAAAGGGGCCTGGAGACATGCCTAATGAACAAACAAAATGTTATTTTAGTGCTAGGTATGACAGCATTATTTATTATGGGCCCAATTTTGAAATATTGGCCTTTCTTGAATTTTGTATGAAATTGGCCAAATTACCAATTTCTCATCACTTTATTGGGTAGAAGAAAAGGAGTCTTAATGAAACTGCTATAAGCTTGGTCAAATGGAACAATGGAGTAATATTATACTCAAAGCTTAAATTAAACTGACAAGGGTCATGCTGAGCTGAAGGGCAGAAAATAGTGCTGGGATATATAAACAGCTAGGTGGAGAGGGGAGAAAAGGGCTGGAAGAGACACTAGGGGCTATTTGTCAAAGTTTGTATAGTAAAGCAGCTGCTGACAAAAAGTAAAAATGTGATTGTAAGTCAAAGGCAGCGCCATCTGTAGGAAGGGAAGATAAGGACAGAGCGACAGGGCAGTGGTGTCAGTGGAGGTAACTCCTGCAAATTTGCTTGTAAACCAGACAATCCACAATACAGTGAAGAACTGAAATAGGGACCTGACAAGTCTTGCAGAGAGGGATAGGATGTCGTTCCATTTAAGGTAGGAAATCACTTCTCTGTTCTTCAGGATGAGTGTACTTCAGTAGCCAGTGAAGGTAAAGGCACTACTTCCCCTGCTAATAGAGGCAAGTTAATTCTTGTGGTTGGTGACTCACAGCTAATATATATGGACTGTGCTTTCTGTAATATGGAGAAGAAGGTGAGAGAGTGTGCATCACTGGAGCTGGTGTTGGTGACATAGTCAACAGGTTGGATAATATGTCAGGCAATGGGAGCAAGCCCATTATCTGTTACAGTGCTGGTGGAAATGATGTCGGGAAGGGTAGGAGAGAAGAGCTGCTAGATAAGTACAGGTCAGCTTTGGATTTAGTTAGGTCTAAGGGAGGTATTTCAGTCATATGTAGCATCTTGCTAAGAAGGGGAGTGGGCAATGAATGGTTATCTAAGGCAATTGGTGTAAATTGCTGACTGGACAGATACTGCAAGGAACTTGCAATTCCATTCATTGACAACTGGAACAACTTATATGTCAAACATGATGTGTGTACAAGGGATGGGGAACATCTTTCTGGGGCAGGACCATTGCTGACATGTCTAAGACTTTAAACTGATAAAAGATAGAGGTATGGGTGTGTGTGGGAAACAGTCAAGTTGCAATGCTAGGGTTGAAAACAGTAAAGGTTTAAAAGACATTCATCATAAAGTTACAAATAGAGACAATGGATCATGTCAGCAAAGGGAGACAGCAGAATGCAGTGAGAGACTAGCTCCCTTAAGGTTTTTTATAATAATAGCATGAGTGTAAGAAATAAGATAGATGAGAAAATATTAATTGCAAGTGCAGGAAGCATATATATTGTTTCTATAACAGAGACCTGGCTCAGTATGAAAGAGACAAGCCTTCTGAATGTCACATACAAGACTATAAATTATCCCACACTGACAGGATCAACAGGAAGGGTGGCAGAGTAGCGAAGTATGTCAGAGATAATTTAAATTGTTGTCTTAGACGTGATATAAGATTAGAAGCATCAGCCACTGAATCTGTTTGATTACAGCTCCTAATGGGCTGTGAAAAGTTAATCTTGGGTGTGATTTACAGGCCCCCAAACCTTGATAGGGAGTACAGTATACTTCTATGGGACGAAATTCATAAGGTATCTAGATATGAAAGTGTAGTGCTAGTGGGAGATTTTAATTTTAAGACAAATTGACTGGAGCAATTTGACAGGAAATTCAGAGTCGAGTGACTTTCTTGATACGATTCAGGATTGTTTTTTAAAACAGTGTGTGACAGAATCAACTAAAGGAAATAATCTGTTTGACTTGGTTCTTGCCAGCAGGGAATCGCTAATTAGTAGTCTTGAGGTTAATGATGAGCTTGGGAAAAGTGATCACAAATCACTCAGTTTTAATATACCATGGAATTACCCTAAAAATGGCAATCAAGTCTCTGTCCCTGACTTCTGCTTGGCAGAATTTACATGGGTGGGTTGAACTGGAATGACCTGACTGTGGTCAGGTAGGTGGTGATGGTTGCTGATATGACATTTTCCAGAGCGTAGTTCTAGCTACTCAGACAACCTATATTCCAAACAGGGAAATCATATCAAACAAAAATGATCCTAAATGGATGAACAAAATATTGAAAGATCTCATTGGTCAAAAGGAAGGCATACTCAGTAATATCAAAAGAGGAGAGGGGTAGGTAAGAAATCAATATACGTATTCAGTTAAAGAGAAAAATAAAAAAAGGGGGAATAAGAAAAGCAAAAATAGAATATGAGGTTAAAATTGCAAGAGAATCCAAGACTAACCCAAAAGGATTCTTTCAGGTATACAGACGTAAGATTAAGGACAAGATAGGCCCACTCAAAAGTCACTTGGGTCAGCTCACCGACAGTGTTAAGGAAGTGTGTAGAATTTTTAAACTTGCTTCCTCTCAGTTTTTACACAGGAAGATACTAGCAATTTTCCAGAAATAATAAATTACATAGAACAAGATGATAATATAAACACAAATAGGGTCACAAATGACATGATCCTTAGACAAATGGATAAATTAAAAACTAACAAATCCCCAGGCCCTGATAAACTGTATGCAAGGGTTCTAAAGGAATGTAAAGAGGAGCTTCTTAGCAAACCTTTGGCTAATCTTTTCAACATATCACTACATTATTATTATTATAATCAAGGGGGAAGCGCTAAACCCGGAGGATTATACAGCGCCTGGGGGGGGATGTGGAAGGCATTCAGGCTTAATTCGGGGAACTGGAGCACAGATCCAATTCCCTAAATCAAGAGCCCCTCACCAACATCAAGGAACCTTCCTTGAGGGGACATATCACTACAAACTGGCATAGTGCCAGATAAATGGAAAATGGCAAATGTAATACCTATTTTCAAAGCAGGTGACAGGTCCTTAGTTTCAAACTATAGACCAATGAGCCTAACCTCCTTAGTGGGAAAATTTATGGAATCATTAATTGCCAAGGCAATTCATAGCCATCTTCAAAAGCATAAACTGATCAACAATTATCAGCATGGTTTTATGAAAGGGCATGCCTTACGAATTCATTAACTTTTTTCACTAAGGTATTTGAGGAAGTAGATCATGGTAATGAATATGATAGTCTATATGGACTTTAATAAGTCTTTTGATAGACTCCCATATCAGAGACTATTGAGGAAAATTAAGACACATGGAATAGGAGGAGAAATTTTTTCCTAGATAGAGGCAAGGCTGACAAATAGGTAGCAGACAGTTTGCATAAATAGGGAGAAATCAGAGTGGGGAATTATCAGAATCAGTGCTCCCCAGGGGTCAGTGTTGGGCCTCTTGTTGTTCACAATCTACATAAAGGACATAGATGAGGGAATAAGTTGGGACACAGGCAAGTTTGTCTATGACACCAAAATATGCCATTGGATTCATTCTGATGAGGACATTAGAGCACTCCAGCAAGATTTGAATAGACTGATGCAGTGGTCAGAGAAGTCGCAGATGCAGTTTAACATAGACAAATGCATTGGACAGGAAAATAGCCATGCCAGAATATAAACCAAATAATGTAGATTTTAATATTACTGATGGCGAAAAGAATTTAGGAGTTCTGGTTAGCATAAGTGTTCACAATAAAGAGAATAGAATCCTTGGCTTTACATCAAGAAGCATAAATAATAAGAATCCTCAGGTTGTTCAACTCTATATATCCTTGGTTAGGCCCAGTCTAGATTATGCTGCACAGTTTTGGTCAATGTATTACAGAATGGATATAAATGCTCTGGAAAATGTATAAAGAAGGATGAGAAAGTTGATCCCATGTATCAGAAATTTTCCCTATGAGGATAGACTGAGGGCCCTGAATCTGCACTCTCTAGAAAGGCGTAGAATTAGGGGGGATATGATTGAGGTGTAAGTAAGTTTATTCAGGTATACACAAATACAGTTACACAGATTATTATACATAGCAGCATATGTGTAGAGAACCTAGGATAACCCAAAAAAGTCAGACAGAGTGACTTATTTCCATTGGGGTCCTTTTACCTGTATCATAGATTTAGAGGGTCTTCAAAAGACTTGTCCTTCCTTAGAGGTAACTCGGAAGTTAGCTTTAAATGGCAACGTGATACAGAGAAAGAAATTTTCTTATAAGTTTGAGTTCAAACATGATCTTTTGTACAAGACGACAGTGTCAGCAGACAAACCCAATGAGGTTGGTCGAAGTCTGTTAGTAATTCCGCGGGATTGCCGAGAAACTATTTTAGATTTCTCATGACCTACCTGTCTCACACATTTTTCACACAGGAAAACCTATAATAAGATCAAGGACCTATATTTTTGGCCTAGTATGTCCTCTGACATCTATAAGTACTGCAGATCATGTCACGTATGTCACAAAAGGGTAGAACTAAGAGTTCCTATGGTAAAGATGCCAATTTTCTCAGTCCTTTTTGCAAGAGTTGCAGTGGATATAGTTGGTCCTATCACTCCTCGCTCATCAGGAGGTCATAAATATATTTTAACTGTGATTGACTATGCATCCAGCTTCCCAGAGGCAGTACCCTTAAAATCCATTACATCTATAGAAGTCGCAGAAGCCTTATTTTCTATTTTTTTCACGTGTAGGTATACCTCATGAAATTCGGTCGGATCAAGGGGCACAATTCACTTCAGAATTAATGGAACAGGTTTATCAACTAGTGGGTGTTAAACCTCTTTTTACTACACCTTACCATCCAATGTGTAACGGTAGAGTGGAGCGACAACATGCTATCCTAAAGTCAATATTAAAGAAACTGTGTGTTCTTAAACCAACTGATTGGCATAGATTTCTACCATGTGCTCTTTTCGCAATGCGTGAGATTCCAAGCGATTCCCTTGGTTATTCCCCTTTTGAATTGCTTTATGGGAGACAAGCTCGAGGACCACTATTTATCTTGAATGAACTATGGTCCAAAGATATTAAGCCTGAGGTTCAAAACAGCTATCAGTTTCTTTTAGATCTGAGGGAAAAATTGGAAGAAACCGCCGATTTGGTCGTTAAAAGCCTAGAGATGTCTATGGAAACTTACAAGGCCTATTTTGACCATAAAAGCTCCAAGTGTAAGTTTAATGTTGATAAATTAGACACATGTGCAACTCTTGGGTATCCTTATTGAGGAAACGTTTCGCCACACAGTGGCTTCATCAGTCCATACAAAGGAGAATCTTGAAGAACAGGAGGAGAATGAGGTAATCAGTCCCTCAACCTTGAGTCGATGTGGTCAGTCCATCAATCCTGAATAGAATACGGCATACTTGCGGAAAAGGAGCTTATAAATCGTTGGCAGGAGAGGTGCAGCAGTCAAAGGTGGTGTCACATGTGTTCAATGTGGAAGTAGGTCGTGCCCAGGAATTAGGCAAGTGAAGAATTCCCAAGTATTAAGATCCCAAGAAGTTGCAGTGTCTGACAGGTTTGTAAATGAATGGTTCAGAGAACCGACATGTTGATAAATTAGACACATGTGCAACTTTGGGTATCCTTATTGAAGAAACGTTTCGCCACACAGTGGCTTCATCAGTCCATGTCGGTTCTCTGAACCATTCATCTACAAACCTGTCAGACACTGCAACTTCTTGGGAGGGGTCATTTACGTTGAAAATGTCCCTGTGTCAGCCGATTCCTTCGTACGTACACCTGGAGGATTTTCGTACCCAGGTGTACGTTACGTATCCTGGACAGAGAATAATTTGCAGCCTCTGCGGTGCTTTGGATCACATAGCGGCTCAATGTGTTCAGCGCCAGCCACCCTCGGGGCGTGGTCGTCGTCCTGATGGCGAGGTACCCTGTCAGGCTCCGGAAGAAGAGGTTGTCGAGGACTCGCCGCGTCTGACATCATGGAGTGCTGAGGTTGATCGGGCCATGCTACTAGAGTCATCTTGTGTGACTCTACCTGGGACTGCCTCCCTTGACGAGGTGGAACATGTGAGCAGTGAAATCCCTCTAGCAAGAGAGGCAGGTGATATGGAGGCCGACATTGTATCTGCGTTGAGTGACCTATTAGCATTGCATGAGTCTGATTCTGTGCCATGCGTGCCTTTGTTGAAGTGTTCTGATGAGGTGAGATTACGTGTAGATGATGCTGATCAGACAGCTGAAGTGCGAGATTTGGAGAGTTCAAGGGTTCATACTGTTGAGGCAGAAATTCACAAGGAGAACACTCCAAGTACTGACATGTCTGAAGATGCTGTTTCTAGGAAGCGTGCGGCTACCCCGTCTGACTCCGATGATGTCTTGACCCCTGGACAACGTTCAGGGAAGATGTGGTCGGAAATCACGGGTGGGGGGAGGTCGCGCGAGTCCAGGACAGCAGGTAATATCACGGGGATTGCCAAAGGTGTGGGAAGTGCCTTGGGTGCTTGCCGACGCAAAGAGAAAAAGGGAGTGGTAGCCCCTAGAGGAAAGCCACCTTTAACACAGTTAGGTGTGTAACTATTAATGTTAATGGTTTGAAATCTGTCAGAAAGTGTGTGCAAGTGCGTGAGTTGTTGAATCGTTTTGCAGTAGATGTGTTTTTTTGCAAGAACATAACCATAAGGTAGGAAGTTTGTTTGAGATGGATGGTTATGACATTTATGTGACTCACTCCAGATGTCTGAAAGGTGGAGTGGCTGTGTTGATAAAAGCAACCAGCCCGTTTGTGATGAGACATTGGGAGGAAGGGGGGGAGGGTCATGTGGGGAGAGTCATTGGGGACTGGGGTAGTAGAAGGGTTGGTTTTGTAGGGGTATATGGGCCGGCTGAACATGATGTTAAAATTAAAAATACTTTTGTTAGAGATGTCTTAGTATATTATTTGAGGTCCCTGCCGGAAATTACAGTGGTCGGTGGTGATTGGAACTGTGTGGTGCGCCGTAAAGATGTTGAACCGAGGGGGGTGGGGCTTCTGTTCACTTATTTTGGGTGACTTGTTGTCTGGGCGGAGGACGTGACTTAGGGATTGAGCATACTTTTGTGCGTAGGGGCTATGCGGCATGTTTAGATAGAGTGTATGTGTCCCAGAGGGTAGTCGTAATCAATGTGCGTGTGTTGAATGTCTTTTTCTCCTACCACCGGGGAGTTTTTGTAGAGCTCGACTGGGGGGGTCTCCCGAATCGTTTTAAGGGATACTGGAAATTGAATATGCAGATGCTACAAAGTGCAGATGATAGGGAATTATTCGCGGACTTATGGGCATCTATGGGAGTAGACTCCTGGGAGGGGCGGGATTTAGTACGACGGTGGGATAAGGTTGTGAAGCCTCGAATTAAGAATTTTTATGTGCATCAGGGTAAGGAGGCCACTCGCTTGGAGTATGGTTTTCTGAGGTACCTGGAGGGTCATCTATGACAATGTTATGAGCAGGGAGAGGCATCTGGGGTTTTTCAAATTCAATTCAAATTCAAAGTTTATTCTCTATAAGGATTACAATGCTGAGTTTACAGAAATTTGGTTATTGTGTGGTTTACATGTTGTAAAATAGTGATTACAGAGTGTACCACTAGAACACTTAGCATGGCTAGGCATTTCGGGCAGACTTAGTTTTATTCTTAATTGTAAAATATTACAAATTATGAGGTAAGTTGGTATTATGTCTAAGTGACTAAATACTAGTTTGTGAGTTTAGCAATGTGAATGCTTTTGTTTTGGCACAGTACATAGTTTCAGTATTGGAATATCACAGGATTCATTATTTTAAGATTGAGATTAATATTTCTGTTTATTGTCAAATGAGTGAGTGAGTGTAAGTGTGAACCACCAGGTGGTATTCGTGTAGTTAGTTGACGGGGTGTATCAGGGAGATAAGATGTTTTCTAATGGTAGTTTTGAAGGTGATGAATGTGTCTGCAGTTCTAGAGTTCTCAGGTAGGGTATTCCAGATTTTAGGGCCTTTGAAATACATTGAATTTTTGTAAAGGTTTAGTCGGACACGGGGAATGTCGTAGAGATGTTTGTGTCTGGTGTTATGCCTGTGGGTTCTGTCACAACTATCAAGAAAGCGTTTTAGGTCAAGGTTGATATTAGAGTTTAAGGCCCTGTAGATGCAGATTGCACAGTAGTAAGTGTGGATGTACTGAACAGGGAGTAAGTTTAGGTCTATGAAGAGTGGGGGGGGTGTTGCCAGGGATGGGATTTAGTGATTATTCTTACTGCAGCTTTTTGTTGGGTTATTATTGGCTTTAGGTGTGTTGCTGCAGTTGACCCCCAAGCACAAATAGCATAGGTGAGGTATGGATAAATAAGTGAGTGGTATAGTGTGAGAAGGGCATTTTGCGGCACGTAGTATCGTAACTTGGAGAGGATCCCAACCGTTTTGGATACTTTTTTGGTTATATGCTGGATGTGGGTGCTAAAATTCAGGTTGTTGTCAAGGTATAAGCCTAGGAATTTGCCCCCATTATTTCTGGTAATTAGCGTTTTGTCAATCTTAATGTTAATTTGTGCATCTCCTGCTCTGCTACCAAACATAATATAGTAGGTTTTGTCAGTGTTAAGCGTAAGTTTATTGGCTGTTATCCAAGTCGATATTTTGATCAGCTCCTCATTCACAATGGTGTTGAGGGTGGCAAGATTAGGGTGAGAGATGACATAAGTCGTGTCGTCAGCAAAGAGAATGTGTTTCAGGTGTTGGGATACGTTTGGAAGGTCATTGATGTATATGAGGAAGAGCAGGGGACCAAGGACACTTCCCTGCGGAAAATCCAGTATCAATTGGCCGTGTTGCTGATGCTGTGTCTTTAATGGTGACATACTGATACCTATTAGTAATGTAAGATTTGAAATAAGCTAGCGCATGGCCTCTTATACCATAATGATCAAGTTTGTGGAGTAGGATGTCGTGGTCTACTGTGTCAAAAGCTTTTCTTAGGTCAATAAAAATTCCTAGTGGATATTCCTTATTTTCCAATGCTGTGTACAGCAGATCTAGCATTTTTATGATTGCATCATTAGTGCTTTTATTTTTCCTGAATCCAAATTGGCAGGGGTTGAGTATGTTTTGAGCCGTTATAAATGAATACAGTCTCCTGTGCACGAGTTTCTCAAAGATTTTGGATAGCAATGGTAAGTTAGATATTGGCCTATAGTTGTTTAAGTCTGTAGGGTCACCACCTTTATGTATTGGTGTAACCCTTGCCATCTTGAGTAGTTTCGGGAAGGTGCTAGTCTCTAGTGACTTGTTAAAAAGTAATGAAATAGCATGCGAAAGGACATGGGCCGCTCTCTTGTACAGTAATGGTGGGACATGAGACAGATTCCCCGAGTTATTTTAAAGTGACTTTATAATCTCGGTGACTTCCGTGGGCTCAGTTGGTGCAAGATATAAGGAATTAGGGAAATTCCCATCTAGGTAGTCCCCGGCATGGGCATTCGTATGTGGGATTTTACTGGCGAGATTAGATCCTATGGTTGAGAAGAAGTCGTTTATCTTGTTAGCTGTGTCAGTGGGATGTAGTGGTGTTTCATTAGGTTTAGTTAGGACAATATTCTTGGTTTTTCTCAGTTTGTGGGTCCCTAGAATCTGAGAGAGTGTTTTCCAGGTCTTTTTTATATCTCCTCTAGTGTCTGTGAATCTACTGGAGTAGTATAGTTGTTTGGCTTTCTTTATTACTTTGGTGAGAGCTGATGAATAGTGTTTAAGAATATCTTTGTGTATTAAGCCCTGTCTATATTGCTTTTCATATTGGTGTTTCTTGTCAATGGATTTCAGAATGGTGCTGGTTAGCCATGGGCAACCCAAGCCATTTGTTTGTGATCTGTTTTGTTTTTTATAGGACAATGTTTGTTGTATAGTCTAAGTAATTTGTTAAGAAAAATGTCTGTCCAGTCATCAATACCATTGGCCTTGGAGAATTCTGTAGGCCAGTCAACAGTCTCTAGGTCAGCTGTGAACTTCCTTACTGAGGCCTCGTCATGGAGTCTAAATGAGACTTTGTTGTATTCAATTGGTGGTTTACTAATGTTTGTCAGGAGGAAGGTAGGGTAGTGGTCTGTAGTGCTATCTGTGATTATCCCTGATTTAAGGGGGGCTAGTATATTGGTCCATATGTGGTCTATTATGGTTGCACTTGTCTCAGTGAGCCTGGTTGGTTTAGTTATTGTTGATATGAGAAGTGTGTTGTTCATATTGTTGATGAAGTCAGTTACAGGCTGATCATCTAGTAAGCCAAGGTTGATGTTGAAGTCTCCAGCTAAGAGAAGGTGGTGCTTATTCATTTGTCTGTTTGTTATTAGTGACTTTAATTTCTCACTGAAATTTGGGATGTTTGTGTGAGGTATCCGGTAAATGGCACCGACTGTTATAGGCGTCTTAAGGTTTTTTACAGTAAAATTAGCAATAATGTATTCCCCATATTCATCACTAAAGCAAGTGGTGCTAAGACAAGATAATTGGTTAGAGTAATAGATTGCAATACCACCCCCAACTTGGTTTGGTCTGCTGTTGTGAATTGCTGTTTATCCTTGTAGAGGGTAGATATCTATTGTGTCCTGCTTAAGCCAGGTCTCAGTAAGAATAATGCAGGAGAAGGGTGTCTTTAGTGATTCAAGGAGTGCTAAGAGGTCATCATAGTGTTTGCTTAAGGACCTGATGTTGTAGTTAAGTACTGATAGACTTTTAGCATTGTTTAGGATAGTGCTGGCTTGTGATACTGTGTAATAAAGGCAGTTACTTTCCAATAGGTTTTGATTGGGTGTCAGATTATGGAGGTTTAGATCAGGGTCAACGTGATCAATCATCTTCTAGGCTTAAATTATGGTTATTTATATCCTGAGTTGTGTGTTGAGTTCTAGTACTGATATCTGTAGTGGTAGGAAGTTTGGACAAGTATATAGCTAGAGTATTTTGGTCATGTAGAGTATAGTCACTACTACACATAATGAAGTTGATGTTGTCTATGTGTTGTGCTGGAATGAACTAAAGTACAACTAGGTATAAACTAGTAATAAAAAAATACAAATTAAAAATAGAACAAGACTCTCACTTGTAATTGCACTAAGGTCTAATAATGACTTTTGTGGAGTCTATGTTTTGAGCTAGAATGAGCTATAGTACAATAGGTTTAATCTAATAATATAAAAATACAAATTAAAAATAGCACTAGTCTCTCACTAGTAATTGCACTATGGTCTAATCTAGTGAATTTGGTATTGACTATGTATTGAGTTAGAATGAGCTATGGTACAACTGAATTTAATCTAATAATATAAAATATGTACTTGCTTCGGCAGTACATATACTAAAATTGGAACGATACAGAGAAGATTAGCATGGCCCCTGCGCAAGGATGACACGCAAAATCGTGAAGCGTTCCACATTTTTTCATTGTCTGCATCGCTATTGGGCCGTGCAGACCTCCTGCGTAAACGCACTTCAGTTCCCTGACAGCAGTAGTGTGAGGTGGTGCTTGTCGCGCCTCTGTCGCCAGACCAGGAGAACTACCATTAGTCAACATGGCGTGCAGTTATAGACGCAGGATTAACACTGTCGGTGTTGAACTTCTCAGTGGGGCAATAACGCCAGCGTCAGCCCAGGTATTACTACCTAAAATCATCAGAGACACGTATGGAATTCAGGATGGAGAGTTGTACGGCGACATTAAACGGAGCCGTAGATTTTTTTGAAAGTGCTCTCAGCAACGGTTTATGATCTTTTGGTAAACCGTTTTCAGGACTAATTTTGATGCACACCAGCGTGCGTGTGAGGTGACGATGTACCAGAATTATACAGGATTAAACGCGTAATGCCCCCTTTTGAGGGGATGAACAGATATCAGAAAATTTTTTTAGGAATAGGGAACTGTTCATTTGGCCCAGCATGGTAAGTGGGTGTGGGGGTGCCTACACGGGTATGCCAGGGGGATTTTAAAACCAAAAAATGAAATTGCGACACCCCATCCATCTTACGTGTACCAAAAGGAAATTTGGCAAGGTCATGGTGTTCGCGGGGAAAAGGGCTACTGCCGACTATGGGGGGAATTTGTTTACATAGCGGGGGAAAGGTGGGAAGCGGCAACGAGCTCCTGGCCCGGGGGCGGAGACTCCGCTTCTACCCCGGGCGAAGCAGGCTTTGATAAAGATGTGAAGGAGGGGTGGTCGTTAGGGAGCGAGATAGTGGATGGGGGTATAAGGGGGGGGGAGAGGGTGGGCCCCCTTGACCAGTCCCCGGCCCAGACCCCTTTCCGTGGAGGGGTTTGAGCAAAAAGTACGGGAGGAAGTGTTGGAACTTGAGGGGAATTAGCCGGGGTTCTGACCCTTGTCACCCCCTGAGGAGGTGGATGCTCCGAAGGGGTGGTAGAAGAGAGGTGAAGGTGTGGGGCATCAAAAACAGAACTATTCGACGACGGGAGGACACGGATGGGGTGTCACCGAGATCTTTGCCAGTGCACATGGAGGTAAGGTTTATTTTTGTGAGGCACCCAGACCAAGTAGGAGGATGCGCCTGTCACAAAAAGGACCCGCTGCATGGATTCGTGATGCCCTAACGCCGCACAGCAGACTGGGAAGCAAATATGGGCAGAAGGTGAAGGGTAGTGGTGGCCATGACAGGGGGCACCAAAAGAATGGGGGGGGGAGAGGGAAGTGTGCAGGGACAAGTGGTCCCAACGTTTGGTGGCCATCGGAAGAGTAAAGAGAGGAGGCAGGGGGTGGAAACTTTAATAGGCCCCCGGTGTATACAGTAAATTTTAAATGGTTTTTTTGTAATAGTGAAAAGAGAGAATGGTTTCGAATGTTTTGAAAAAATTTTGATGGATGTTGTGTTCATACAGGAGCCAATTTTAAGGAGGTGGGGTGTTGGAGAGGAGGGGTTTCAGGGGGTAACCCTCCCATCGCCCGTTTGAAAGGGGGGGTGGGTATATTTTAGGGAGGCGAGCCGTTTGTTTTGCAGAGAAGGGGGGGGGGGGGAGGGGGAAGGGTGTTGCACGTAGAGGTTTGTGGGGGGGGAAACGTGTGGCTTTTATTAGCGATATGCCCCTCAGAGAATAACGTACAGGTAAAGCAGGAGTTTGTGTGCGAGGACTTGTTTTTTTTTTTCCGGCATCCCGGAGGGGGCAATGGGAGGTGATTGGAACTGCTCATTAGGAGGGTGAGGGGAACCGAAAGGGGCAGGTTATGTGTCGGGGCCCCACGAGATTTATTGGGGATATTAGGTTACGAGACGCATTCGGGGGGGGGGGCGTGGGAGACAGAGCATACATTTGTTGGAAGGGTATGCAGCGGGGTTTAATAGAGGTATCTTTCCAGGGGGTTTGTAGTGAGAGCTTTCAAAACTGTTGAAGTAGCATGGTCAGATCTAGAGCAGTGTTGGGGGGGTTGGGTGGGGGCCTGCAAAAGTAAAAGGGTTACGGGAAAATTAATATAAGTGCATTGGTGATGGAGGGGTTAGGGGGATTTTCTGTCCTAGGGAAAAGGAGCTTAGGAGAGGCACGGGTAGTGGGATGTGACAATGGGGGGATTGTGTTCCCAAAGGAAAAGGGATTAGGAAATATTATGTGGGGGTGGGCAAAATTAAAAAATGATTTTAAATTGGGCTTTAAAATTACTGGAGGAAGGGAAAGGGGGCTTTAGGGAAGGGGGTGGGGGGGCAACTATCCTATGGATGAAATTGGAGGTAAAGGGAGACTGAGGGATTACAAAATGAGGGGGTTTCAAGCATAAGGGTGCAGGCAGGGTAGAGGAGGTGTTTGGGGGGACAAACCATCGGCGTGTGTGTTGCATGTCAAAAACAAAGACAGCAGGTTACAGTATTCCGAGGTTAGAGGTACCGAGATGGGGGGGGTTATAGAATGGGTGGAGAACTAACTACAAAAGGGGAATGTGTGCGTATGGGGAAATAAATGGTATAAAGGGTATTGGACAATGGGAAGGTGGGAAATGTGGTTTTTTAGAGAAGGTGTTTCCGGAGTTTACCTGGAGAGAGTTTGGGGGGCAACCCCCCCGCGGCCGGTCTGTGACCGGGCCCCTCCGGGGATCAGCGCTGATCAACCAGGCTGTTGCTGCTGGCTGCACGCAAACCAACGTACGAGCCAAGCCCGGGCTGATCAGGAACCCCCTTTAGGTGCTTGTCCAGTCCCAGTTGAAGACTGCCGGGGGTCTTTTGGAAATCCCCCTTAGTGTGTGGGAGGCAGTTGAACAGTCTCGGTCCCCCTGACACTTTTTGTATGGTCTCTTAAGTGCTAGTGACCCCCCCTGCTTTTCATTTGGGGGGGTGGTGCTCGTCTCCCAAATTTTTGCTTTCGTAGGGGGTGATTTTTTGGTGCAAGTTCGGTTATCCCTCTAGGGTTTTCCAGGGTATATAATATGTATCTCTCCTCCTGCGTTCCCGGGGATACAGGTTTTGAAACCCCAAGCGCTCCCCTGGTGAGTATGGACTGTAAATTTTGGGAATAGATGAAACTTTAGGGGGGGTAATAACAGAGGAGGAAATAGAGTTGGCTTTTTGGGGGAAAGAGGGAAAAGGGAAAACACCGGAATAGCGGTCTCCCCCGGGTGAATTTTTTCTCAAAATTGGGAGGTGATAAGGGGTTTCATGGGTAGGTTATTTAATCAGATGAAGGGAAGGGTGTGATGGGGGACAAGCAAAACAAAAGCTTGTAGTGTTGGTTCAGAAGGGTAAGGGGGGAGCACACCCCCAAGGAGTACCGTGCCCTATCTTGTTATGTGCGATTAAATTGTTCGCCCAAAGTCTTGGGTAATCGGTTCCCAAAAGTGTGGTAGGGGGAGTGGTTTTTGAAAACGCAGTATGGGGTTTTCCTGGAAGGGGGCGGGGAGGGGTCAGGAATACTGAGAAGTTTGTGGAGTCAAAAGGGGGGGGAGGGGGGGGGCGTTGTTGGTTTAGATGGCAGGGGGCCTTACAGGGTGGGAAAGAGGAGCATTGGGAGCTATACTTTTGGGGGCAGGGTTATGGGGAAAAATAGTGAATTGGGTAACCACGTTTCAATGGAGCCACGATGAGGGTTTCAGATTAATGGTGCTTGGGGGGGGGAGATTTAAAGGGTAGGGGACTTAGGGGAGGGGTGCCCGTGTCACAATGTTGTTTTGGGGCATTCAGGCCCCTTCTTAGAATGGTTGAACGTTGTGTATGTGACACGAGTGGAGGGATGGGGGGGGGGTAGGGAATTGTGGCCCGGGGAAAAATAGGATAGTAGACGATACAACAGTCCTGGTTCGGGAGGGGGTGGCGTTGGGTTTCTTTGGATGGTTGTGCAACATTCGGAAAAGCAACAGGGATGCGGTAAATAAGAAGTCAATGATCGGGGTTGGGGGATTGGGTGGAGGGGGGGGGAGATGTAACGTTGTGAGAAAAAAAACGGTGTCTTTAAAAAATTTTTGGTATCACCCCATAAAGGGTGATTTGGATGTGCTCGAGAGGAAAACTCGAAAAATTAATGGAAAGGATTCAGGGGCGTCTGGGGGCATTGCGACTCATATCTGATCTGTGCAACGAGTGATTTTTATAAATGTATTTTGTATAGTAAGGTTTGGCACGTAGCGCCGTTTTGTTCCCCTTTAAAAGGGACGGCGATTGTGGGGAAATTTTGGACGAGTGTTTAACTTTTGTGGGGGTTCAAGGTGCGATTTGGGTGAGGAGAGAGGTTGTAATGTTACCTGTGCACCAGGGTGGGTTGGGGTTGATGGATCTGAGAAGGAGTTTAAAAGTTTTTTTCTTAAATGGGGGGTTTTGCCGAAAGTGTGAGTGGAGGGCAGCTGGGAAAAAAATATATGTAGGTTGGGTAAGTTATGGTGGGTGGAGTTGAGGGAATGTGAAACTATTTTTAGGGGTTTTATGTTGGTTAGAGAACCCAGGAAAATTCGGTGGGGTTTTTTGTAAGCTGCTTGCAGACAGGATTGTTGACCCTTGAGGGATTGTTCCCCCGTACGCATGGAAGAATTGGGATAGGTTTAGCAAATTGAAGTTAAAACCCAGGGGAAGGGGGGTAATGTATCGTTTTTTTTCATGGCATACTACCGCGGGGGGGGTTTTAAGAACCCGAGGGGTAATTGTGGGGGAAAGGGGTGGGAAACTGTGGGGGAGGATGAGACGGCGTTCCATGCGTTACTTTTGTGGGGGGCTGGAGGGGTTAGGGAATGGTTTAAATAGGGTAGTACAGGGGGGGGGGGGGCCCAGGGGGGTCGGTTCTGCGTGCACTAAGCCCAGATGTGGGGGGGGTTCGATGAGTGGTTATAAAACTTTTGGTTTTTTTTTAGTGGATTATATTATATATGTGGGTGAGAGGGGGAGGGGGGAAATTTTGAGGTGGGAGGCGGGTACGCGGGGAACGGTTTATCGTTTCGTGTGTCGTAATAGAAACTGTATGGGGGGAGTGGGAGAAGGATTTTTTTGGAAGGGTATAGAAAGTTAACGTTAGGGTTTTCATAATCTACGATTGGGCTGAGTGAGGGGGGGATTAATAGGGAAGGGGGGGTTTTTTTTTAGGGGGACACAGGGGGTCGCCTCCTGGGGAGGGGTGAGAGTAAGGGGTATGTGGGTATATGAAGGGTAGATGAGTGGATCGGTAGTAGCATGCAAGTGGGGACAAAAGCAAAGGTGAATCAAGTAATAACGTAGTACCCGAATGGGAATTCTGTGTTTGATGTGTAGGGTTGTCATGACCTCTTCATGTATTAAGGGGAATGGTGTCAAGTTATAGTTTTAAGACCCTGAAGAGCTTTAGGGCTTTTGTAAGTGTGGTTTTTGCCTTTATTGGCAATTTCTTGTGCGATAATTTTATCGCAAAGAGGGTTTTTAATTATGTTTGTGTTTATGTTGTGGGGTTTTTGCGAGTGTACTGTCTTTTTTTTAGCTTTTATAAAGTGTCATCCCTTGCTGCAGATGGACGCTAATGACTTCCATAAATTGAATGCCCCGTTAATAAGTTTGTAAGGGACAGTATGGTTTAGTCTCAGATTTTATATAAGTGTCAAAGGGGTTGGAAGAGGCTGTAGTAATATTTAGTAATATTTTTAATATTTTTTGTATTAGGGTTTAAATTTTTAGAAGGCATGTATTTGTTTTAAATGAATTGTGATGTAGGTTTTTACTCTGTTTTTCTCCTGTGAAGGTTGTGAACCCTTTTTCATATGTCAGATACTAGTTAATATACAAATCTGAAAATTTTTTTTATATATTTATATAGTTATATTTATATTGTTTTTTCACAGTATTTTTTTGTAGAAAAAAATTTTTTGGTGTATATGGGTAATCTTTTTTGTCAATTACAAAGTTTGTTAATAATTTTGGGTTTGTGTATGTTCGAGGACGAGGTCCTACGACCCCTTTTTTATTTTTTTTAATATCAAGCTGTAAGTTTTTAAATAAAAAAAAAAAAAAAAAAAAAAAAAAAAAAAAAATATTTAAAAAATTTTAAAAAATTTCAAATTAAAAAAAACATCTGTCTCTCTTAGTAATTTGACTATAGTTAATATAGTGAATTTGGTATTGACTATGTATTGAGCTAGAAAGGCTATGTACAACTAGGTTTAGTCTAAAATTTTAAAAAAAACAAATTTCAAAAAGCACCCCGTCTTCCCCTAGTAAATTGCACTATGGTCTAGTATGTGAATTTGGTATTGATATGTATTGAGCTAGAATGAGCTAGAGTAAAATGGATTAATTAAAAATATAATAAAGGCACAAGACTCTCAATTTTAATGCAATAAGATTTAAAAATTGACAGGGAAAAAAACAAAAAATTTTGGTAGCAAAAGAAAAAATTTAAAAAAAAATGTAAAATAAAAAAAGGGAAAGATTGGTTATAAATGCTAGTAAGATGGTTGACGGATAATATAAAGTTGTAGTTGAAAATACTAGTTTAAAAAATATGGGAAAAAAAATGGTCAATAAAAAAAGTTTACGATGTTTGATCAATATGTTTAAAGTAAAATTGGGCAATAATAGGGATTTAGAATAAAATTGGGCAATTGAGTATTTTTTAAAGTGAGGTAGAATTATTGAAGACAAGTTATGGTTAGTTTATAATAAAATAAGATGGAACAGTAATGTGGTAAGTTGTAAAAAAGGAGATAGATTCTGTAGATATTAAACACAATTAAGACTGAGGTAGAATGGTCGTTGAATACAACAATGACAATCAAAAGTAGTTGGGGTATTAGAATTCTAGGGGGGCACAAATTTATGACAATATAACACTAACGGTGGACTATGGGTATTATCTGCACTTTACTCTGATTCTGTTAGCCCAGCCTCACTAAGGAATGTTTTAAGGTCATGTTCTGTAGAGATGAAGTATCTCTTCCCAGTGGGCTGTTTCCTAACTGCGATTTTTCCATCCCTCACAAAGCACTGGTGGATTTTTTGGGCATAGTGTAATTTTCTTAGCCGATAAAGAAGGTTTTGTCTTATTTTAGTAAGGCACTCATTGACGTAAACATCAGTTTTCATAGAAATAGATGTTTTTAGTAGGTTGTTTCTTTGTAGGCTAGTTTGGAATTTTAACAGCACTGTTTTTTCACCCAGTGGATGAGATCGACGCTCTTAAAGAACAAATCCAGGTATTGAAAAATAAGGTTTTCGATTGGGTGCGCATTTCGGGTGGGGTGGAGGAGACTTTGTGGGGTGACAAACCATCTGCTTGTGTCTTACGAAGTCAGACACAAAGGCGAAAAGTGACTGAAATTGTGAGTTTAGTGTTGCAGGATGAAGTTGACGGGTATAGTGAGGGACAGGTCTTAACAACAACTGAGGGGATAAGTTTTTATGTCGATACTTGGAGTAAGCTCCAGATGCAAAGTAAAGACATGAGTGAGCATGCAATACAGGAATTGGGGAGAGGAGTACGATGCGAGTTAAATGATTATGATCGCCTTCTCATGGGTGGGCCTATATCTGAGGCAGAGGTGTGGGAGGAGAGGAAGGCTCCGGGCATTGATGGCATCTCTTGTGAATTTTATATCAAACATTGGGAGGTAATACGGACTTTTATGGTTCGTTTACTCAATGCGATGGAGGGGGGGTGTTAGGTCTGTCTCAGCGTACGGCAGTGTTGGTCTTAGTTAGGAAATGTGATGTGCCATTAGCGATTAAGGACTATCGTCCCATATCGTTGATGTGTAGTGACTATAAACTACATGCAAAAATTTTGATGAATAGAATTAAGAAAGTGTTTTATAAGGTAATCCATAAGTCAGTTTGGTGTGCCAGGTAGGTCAATGTATGATGGTCATGGGAATATCAGGGAGTTTGTTGAGGAATGCGGGGGGGGGGGTGGGGGTGGTGTTTTGGCTTTAGACTGGCAAGCCGTTTTGATAGTGTGGAAAGGGAGGTTCTGTGGAAATTTATGAGATGGCAGGGTTTTGGAAACGAGGTTATCATGTGGGCCCGTTCGTTGTACAATGGAGCGGGATTTAAAGTACAAGAAATGGCAAGTTAGGTGTTTTTTGTACACTTGAGCAGGGCATTCGTCAGGGATGCCCCATGTCTCAAATGCTTTTTGCATGTATACAGGACCCTTTTTACTGGGCTGTTTGTGGACGGGGAGTAGAGACATCGTGGGGTCCGAGTAATGGTCGACCAACCTTTGTGGGTTATGTAGATGATACTACTGTGTTATTATGTTCACGGGGGCAATTGGGTTTTGTTGAGAGACTTGTTGACATATTTGGCAAGGCTACGGGGATGTGTGTTAATAGAGAAAAATCGAAGATTATGGAGTTGGGGGAGTGGGTGGGGGACGGGGTGGATGCAGAGGGGTGGACTGGAGTTGATCGTATCACTATATGTGGTATTAATTATATGCGGGAGTTGATCAGATGAGGGCATGTAATTCAGGGAGGGTTGTACATAGTGTCTTGGACGCTTCAATAGTCTACAGCTGCGACATTTAACCCTGCATCAGAGGGCAGTGGTCATTAATGTCCTGCTTTATAGCAAAGTATGGCAGGCTGCTGCACTGTATCCTCTGTTGCAGGGGGACGTCAAATGCCTTTTGCATAGAGTTTATCGATTTTTGTGGGGTTCAGGTTGCGATTGGCTCACAAGAGCGGTGGTGCAGACACCAATGCATCAGGGAGGGTTGGGTCTCATTCCTCTAGAATCTAAATGCTCGTGTCATGGCATGTTACGTGAAGCGTCGTTTTCTCCCGACTGGGTGGGATGCATGGTGGGTTAAGTAAATTGTATCACGACCTGCACAGGTGGTGGAGAGGAATTTAATTAGGTGCTACTCGATGCTTCGCGTATTATTGCACATGAAGGACGTGCGCTGTGTAAAATTATGTACCTTAGAAAGGGCGGGTATGGAGGTAGTCGTGGTGTGAGTTGAAGGAATGTATCCCATGTATGTATGCGTTGGGTGATATATGGATGCGAGTTCAACAGTTGCGTCTGCCTGCTCAAGTACGGGAAGTGGTTTTTAAATTTTTACATGGAATCTTGCCGTCCGGGGTGGTGTTGTATAATAGGCATTTGGGGGAAGACTGGGGTTGTCTGGCATGCGGGATGGAGGAATCTGCTTTTCACGTTGCGTATTTCTGTGAGACTTTAGGTATGGTACGAGAGTGGTTCAGTAGGGTTTTGCATTTTGTGGGGGGGGGGTAGGTTTGTCGGTACTCCAGGCATTGAGTTTTGATGTAGGTGGGGTTGACTTGCGTGTACAACGTGTGGTGTCTTACATTGTGGCCGATTATATTTTCGTGTCATGGGCTATGAGGCACGTTGATGGTAACAGTAGAATTAGGGTTTTTAGCGGGGACGATTTATAGGACAAAATGTCGAAATAGGTTGGTATATGAGGGGAGATGGGAGAGAGACTTCCTGCCTGAATATAAAGCCTTGGAGTGCCGAGATTTGAGATAGTTTTTTTTTTTTTTTTTTTTTTATTGCATATTAAACTTTACATACAAAGATATAATAGTAAACACCTCAAAAAATACAATATAAGAAAGGTGACAAAATAGCAATTTCCACACACACTACATTTACACACATGCACCTCCATACCCAGAGCCATTCACACTTGAACACCCAGGTGATCTTGTGCCATCCCTGCAGCAACTAAACATTGCACCATTACACAAAAGTTAAAAAACAAGCTTAGTTAATACAAATTTAAATATTATCTATAAAAAACGTGTACACAGAAACAACACAACACTTGTTATTCGTAATTGTAATTGGCCTATATACAAACTTTTACCATCATCCATCAGATGATATATTACTAATTTGACACAGGAGTGTCTCACCACTTCAAAAGTAGTTTCATTATTATTTTTCCCTAAAAAAAAAAACACACAAATTACTATACATGGAAGTTTGTTAAGAACCACGAAATCGTTCCTCTGATATGTTATGATTTAAGCCAGAAAGTTAAATTTACCTTGAACACCATTTTACCTGACATATCTTGATTTCCTCATACTAACGCACACACCGGGAGCTTTCCTATCTTAAAGAACATTACTTTTAACACACACACTACATTCACACACATTCACCTCCATACCCAAAGCAATTCACACGTGCACACAGTTTTACTTGTTCCATTCCTACAACAGCAACTGGAATCAGACTAGTTACCCCCCAACCATAATCCGTTACACTACACACCATCCACCCATGTAATTCGCTAAAACCATTCCCATACACGCCACCACCACTGAAAACCCTTGAAAACCCGACTACCAAAGAAAACCAGTCCCCTACATGGTTATCACTATACCAATTGCAGGAGACGACTGACTGTAATCTCTCTGTAGTTCTCTGGAAAACAAGCTCCCCACTGACTCCCATAAATAAGTTTGTTCCTACCAGCAGTCCTGTATATACGCGCTGCAATTGCCTTAATTCGAATCCTACCCCCAGCATCTCTCATTCCCAGGAAATAAACAGAAAATCCACTACCACATACATAATCGCCCTTTTTACCTCCCGTGATACCCCTTTTACCTCTAATGTTAAAGCTCGCAGGGTCTCTACATTACCTCCACCCAGCAGACAAAAAACCCTCGCCAACCACATCCATACCTCCCCCAATTCTTCACAAAAATAAACCGCATGAAATGCCATTTCCAGCTCACCACACTGACTGCAGTATGGTTCCCTCACCAAACCCATTAAACTCAAAACTGCTTTTGAAGCTAGGATCCCCATCATGAATCTGTATACCAACTCACGTACCCTAGGCATTAACCTGAGCCCCCTGAAGTCTTCCCATATCGTCCCCCAATCATACAATGGATAGACCGATACGCCCTGCAGGATTTCCTTCCTCCCACTCAATGATACCAAACGCCCCACTTTAAGTCGCTCAACATCTTTAACCAATAACAAAACCCTCAGCATATCCTCACATTCAATTAACTCTTTACCTCCCCACCATCTCCACACCTCCCCCATCACCTTTCCCACTCTTACCCCTCTTTCCCCTCCAGCCCTAACGAATGACTGTTTTACATATATTGCTTTCACCCTCGGCCCCAATGCTAAAAGACCCACTCCCCCTCTGTGCACATTCGACATCACCACTTCCTTGCTCAGCCATGTCCTGTGTTCTCAAAGGATATGCTTCTGCTATACCCCAAACCTTACTGTAAACTAGCGAATTAACTATTACCGCCCTCTGCTGTAATGTGACATCTCCCGCCCGTAAACCCCTTAATCTCCTCACTACTTTCTCCACTACCCTCTCTGAATTTGCCTGCCTAGCCTCCTGCGCATTCGCCATGTATAAAACTCCACAAATCTTCAACTTATCCACCACTGCCCACTCAAACTCCAACCCCAAGCCCCCCCCACCCAAGCACCCACCTCCAGTAAACACGATTTCGCCCTATTTACTCTCATGCCCGACGCCTCCCCAAAAATCCCCAACACCCTCCCCACCGTACGCAATCCCTCCACCCCTTCTATCAGGATAGTGGTATCATCCACATACCCCACAATGCCTGAACGCCCTTCCCTCTCCCCATTTAATGCTCCCACCCCCTCAACGAGCCCATAGAACGGATGTTGCACGCATGCAAACAGAATTTGTGAAATAGGGCACCCCTGCCGTAATCCCCTCTCCATTTTAACCAGCCTTCCCAATTTGCCGTTAACTTGGACCCGTACCATAGCCGCTGAGTATAGCGTATCAACCCACCTCGCCACTCCCAGTCCAAACCCCAGTCGCAACAAACAAGCCCTCAAAAATCTTCTATTCACACAGTCATATGCATTTCCCAATCAATACCCAAAAGTCCTCCCCCCTCGCAACCCTCCAAAAAGTCCCTTATGCACCCATGCCCAACTCTCATACTTCGTCCCGGTATACCCATCTGACCTCTATGTACAACCCCACCAATTACCTTCTTCATCCTATTACCTAATATCTTTGCAAAAATCTTGTAGTCAGAACACATCAATGAGATAGCTCTATACGCACTTAAAACACTCCCCACTTGCTTTTTACGAACCAACACAACCAGTCCAATACTTTGTGTCTGGCTTAGCTTGCCCTCCCGCAACATGCAATTCATGACCTCCACCAGACAAGTCTTAATATGCTCCCAATGAACTCTGTAAAAATCATTTGAAATCCCATCGATGCCTGGTGCATTTCCAGTACTCATGTTAAACACTGCCTCCTCAACTTCCCCCACTCTAATCGCTCCTCCCATCTCCACCCCCTCCACTTCTTTTTGCCCTAACCCACACCCTCCTCCAACACTTCCTCAAAAGCATCGCCTTTCCCCCCCTTTCTCCATTTCTCTCAAAACCAGAAATCAGTATAATTACTCATGCCTTTTGTAGTAGTAAGCACCTGTCCCTTATGATATCCACCCATATCCTCGCTCACCTCTATTTGCAAAATAGTTGACTCCTCCTGCCTTGCCCTAAAACGTCTTAAAACACTTCCCGAAGGTTTATCCCCCCATAATACAGCCTCCAATCCTGCCCTCACACGCACGGCATCAAATCTATCATTGTGTATCTCTGCCAGTCTACCTCTAAGTTGCTCCAAGGTCCCATACTGCTTCCCCACTTCCTCGTCATAACACTCGTTCAGCTGACATTCCAAATAATTCTGTAACCCATACCTCCACCTGGCCTCTTCCCGTCCCCTATTTTTAAAGAATCCAGCAATACCCGGCTTAGCTTGCTTCTCCCACCATTCCAAGACACACGACCCCACATCCCTTGATCCCCAAAAAGAGTGCCACCAATCCCCAAAAGCCACACTCACCCCCTCCCCCTTCACAAGTCTCGCATTTAATTTCCAATAACCAGTGTATATCCTAACCATGCCCTCCCAATCAAGATCCGCAATAACCGCCCTGTGGTCCGAAAACCCCACATCGAAGGTCCTAACTCCTAGTACTCGTATTGCCTCCGTAGCATAGAGCCTATCCAGTCGTGCAGCATAACCCCTTCGTACAAATGTATACTCAATCCTCCAACCACATTCGTCTCTCGACCTCCGGGGAGAGAGGACGCACGCCTAGTAGCTACACCTGCCCTCTGGTGGTGACCTTTAGCAACTAGAAGACAAAATGGCGTACCGAGTGGGACAGCGGATTAACACTGTTTGTATACAGCTGGTACGTGGCACGCTTACTGGAGCAGCGATGCATACATTGCTACCTGCTGTCATCAGGGACGCCTATGGCGTCCCCAACGAGGAAGTATATGGTGTTGCCTTAAATGGGATGACCAGAGTCTTCCTGAAACTGAATCGTACCGGCGTCTACGACAAACTTTTTGAAGAGTACCAGGAGAGGAAGGTGACGGTCACCTCGGCAGTGGACATTGTTATGCATGGGACGTATCCAGGTTACTATACGTGGGTAGTGATGGTGACAGAATTGTCCCTTTCGCAGGCGACGCGCGTATAGTTTATACTGGAGGGTTTTCTACACCTTACGGTAAAGTTCATTCGAGCAACGATGGGAGTATGGAACAGAAGGGCCATATGAGGGTCGACTGAGGGTCTTATACCCTCAAAAAGACGTTGGCTAGGCCTTATACCGTTACGTGTCATGCTGGTGGATTGTCCAGGACGCAGGTTTTTGATACACTATGCGGCCAGAGAAAGGACCTGTCGACTATGTAGCTCTTATGACCATATGGCAGTCAGTGAGGTGTCCTAGAAGGCAGCCTACACAGGGGCTCTGGTACGGTTGGCAGTGGAGCTGAGACCATGTGAGTTGATGCTTGGTTGGGAAGGAGGAACAGTGACGAGTGGTCGATGGAGTATGAAGAGGTAGAACGGGAAAGTATCGACGAGTCCCGGTACCTGTTTACCCTCCGGAGGTGACAGGGGAGGGGCCCCATCGCTGAGGGACGGGTGGCGTGGAAGAGTTACAGGAGGAAGTTGCTGAAAGCGGTGTGTGAAGGAGTTCTTCGACGAGACGGTTGGCCGGGGAGGATGGTCCTGAGAAGTCAAGTGAGATACAGCTGGATGGTTGGAGCAGCTGTATACAGGTTGAAGGGTTCGGGAATGAAGAGAAGGAACATGGAAGTTGGTGGTGGAAGTCCATTCAAGAGGACGTGCTGAGGAGGTAGATTTGTGTGTGAGTGGAGAGCTCCACGTAAAGGACATGCGGGTGCTTTGACCTCGATGAGGTTTTAACACCTGGGCCAGAGACCCGGGAAGAAGTCATGGCGTAGTTGTAGGGGAAAAAGGCAAGCAGGGGAAGAGGGTTGTGTACCGGGGAAGAATCAGTGGGGGGGGCAAGGACGGGGCCAGGAGGACAGGTTCGAAAAAAGGAATAAAAATGGTACAGGTACTGAGAAAGTGATGTGAGTAAGATACCAGCGGCATAGGGGTAAGCCCCTCTTCTAGCAAATTCAATGTGTCACAATAAATGTCAATGGGCTTAAAATCTGAGGTAAAAAGGGTTTGGTTAGAGTGGTTTTTACGATGGTTGTTGTGGATGTATGGTTTTGCAGGTGATAACCATAGGTTAGGGATAGTTGAATTGAGTTTTGAGGGGTTATTATATGTTTGTCAGTAATGCTTTGCAATTATACAGGAGCGGGTAGCTGTTGCTGTATATGGAGAACCAGCCCATTGCGTTGTCATGGTTGGGAGGAGGGGGGAGGGGGGAGGGTTGCAAGGGTAGATGGGCACTGGGGGATGAGGAGAGTATGTTTCCATTGGTTGTATATATGCCGGCATGTAACAATGTTAGAGTCAAGTTGATTTTGTTCGTGTTGTTTTGATGTATTTATTTGCGGGGGTTGACCTTCCATTACTGTACTTGGAGGTGATTGGAGAACTGTGTGATTAGAATGGTGATGTGACGCGAGGGGGGGGCAGGATGTATTTTTGGAGGTCGAATTACGGGATGTCGTTTAAGGTGAATGTAGGAGTTGTAGGATGTGGTGGGCAAGGGGGGAGTATGGGTGGAGCACTCGTTTATTCGTGGGAATTATGGGGCGAGGTTAGACAGGATCTATGTGATGCAGGAGGATTGGTGTGGGACAGTGTGAGTGTGGGTTTTGAGTGTTTTTTCGGATCACAGGGCGGTGAGAGTGTATCTGCGGTGTGGTTGGTATAGTAACGCATATTATCCTGGGTATTGGAAATTTGAATGGGAGGCTTCTGAAGGGAGGGGGGATGAAGGACTCATCCTTTGAGGAATGGTGGAACATTGCTGGGAAGGTAGGGATGGTGGGTATATGGATTTGCTTGATGGTGGGAGATGCGGGCAAAGACAGCAATAGCAGAGTTTTTTTAGTTACGTGGAAAAGAAAGGCCAAGGTGGAGATATGGTTTGCAAAAACTACCTGGATAGGGACAGATGAATTTTGCGTTTACGACGCGGGGCGGGGAAGGGGAAATGTGCGAGGTGAGGTGATGCTTAAGGAGTTGGATTGAAGGATTCATTAAAGAAGGTTTAATGCAATGAGAGTTAGGGCAGGAACGGATTAGAGGAGGTGGAGTTTAAAAGGGTGTTCGACCATCAGGTTATGTCCTGAGAAAATTTCGGGGAACGGCAGTTGGTGACTACCATAGCGCTTCTAGTCGGTCGCTGTTGGGGGGGGGGTTGTTATGTGGGCGGTCAAGGTCTTACCGATACAGTGATATTAGTGTTTATGCTGATTATTGGATTTAGGGAGAAATGGGAGAAATAGTGGAGGAACAAGGAAGTTGTCAGTGAGGTGGGTTTTGGGGTTTATGCAGCAGAATACTATTGTATTTGGGACAAGAGGAACGGGACAATGTGGATGGTAATATTTAGTTGAGGGAGGAGGTGGGGGAGGCAAGTGTACGGGATGAGTTCAGGGTAAGACGCCGGGCATTGATGAAATACCGAATGATTTTTATAGAATTTAATGGGGACGAATGCATTAGGTATGGTTAGTGTAGAAGTCTTGAATCATTTGTGGAGCAGTGGGAGGATGGTGGAAAGACCCAGAAAACAGGGATCGTTGTGTTGGTGCCGAAGAAGAAAGGAATGGGGAAAGTATTGAGGATTATAGAGCAAATATCCTCTTAATGTGTGCCAGATTATAAATATTTATGCTAAAATTCTGGGCAATTGCTGAAGAAGGTTCTAGGTTCAGTGGTACCATGGGGGAACAGTTTGGATCCGGGAAGAAGTATGAGGGACGGGCATATGTACATAAGGGATTTTATTTGAAGACGCACGGAGGGGGAATACTTGGTTTAAGATTGGGCTAATGCGTATTGATTGTCGGTGAATAGGGATTTCTTAAAAGTTTGTTTGGAACAGTTGGGTTTGGGGGAGAATGTGGTGAGATGGGTTGCAAACCTAGTATGAGGGGCAGTTATTAGGGTTACTGGTTAATGGTTAAGTTGGGGGGACCACAGTATGATGGAGAGAGGTTTGACGGTCAGGGTGTCCTCTCTCAGTTATTGTTTGCTCTGCAGTACTGATACCATTTTATGGGCTGGTGGATGAAGGTGATGATTGAACACGGATTGGGGGGGCGCGAAGGGGGGGGGATTGTGGGGTTAGTAGATGATACTCCTGTGCTGGTAAGCATGAGGAAGATCTAAGGAAAGTTGGTGTGGAATCTTCAGATTTTTGGTGGACGCTACGGGTATGAGAGTTATTTTAATGAAGTCGTGACTATTAGAGGTGGGGAATGGGTGGGAGGGAGGATGGGGGGGGAGGGGGTTGGGATGGTCTGTAGTGGAATAAATAAGGTTTGTGGAAATATGGTACATGGCTGGAAGTGCAGGGAGTAGGAAGATAAATCGGATTAGTTAACGAGCAGGGTTTTGGGTAGGTGACTAGGAGGCCTTAAGGGCTAGGGACGTAACTTTACAGCAGAGAGGTTTTTAGTGGTCAACTTCACTTGTCCTGGTTTACATTAAGGTCGTGGGCAGGAGTGGCTGAGGTGTTTCCCTTTAAGTGCAAACGGATATTGCAGAAATCCAGAGGAAAAGTTCTAAGGTTATGGGTGGGGGGTTCTGGGAGGGCAATGGTTGAGGAAGGACGGGTGATGACGGAGGGGAGACGGGGGGTCTTGGCCTGATGTCATTGGGTCATAGAGTAATGGCTTTATATATTAACACAGATATATCCGGAACTGGCGGGGGGAAACAGAGGAGATCAGGGTAGGTAGCGGTTATGTTGAGGATGCACGAAGATGGGTGGTGTTGGAAAACGGATTTGAGGTATTGTGAGGACATGTTGAGGGTTTTATTACATGTAAAACAGCGTTCCATTTAAAGGTCAAACGAATGGTGGGAGCTGTGGAGGGCAAGGGTGTCTTCAGGGCTTGCTGTTTACCAACATGATGACTGGATAAGATATGAGGAAAGTTTGGCTTTGCTCAGAATACCAGCGACGGTACGTGAGTTTGTATATCGTTTATCTGATGGGAATATTGGGCATTGTGGATTTCGAAACGGCTTTTATGCGGTATATTTTGTCCCTCTTTGGTGGGGGTGAGGTTGTGGATGGTGAGTGTTATCAGACTTTTGGGGGGGGGGTCAATGGCATTCTAAGGGCCTTAATGTTGGATGTAACTGGGAGTTGCGGGTGATGTGAGTAGAGCTTTAATGTTATGTTATGACGGATTATATACATGTATCTTGGGGGATGAGGGGAGGTTAGGGGAGAGTTGAGGATAAAAGCTGTTAGAGCGAGATTTTATAGAACTATGGTGTAGAATAGGCAAGTCTATCGGGGGGAGGTGGGTAGTTAGCTTTCGGAGGGTTACCGGAATCTCACTGTGGGGGGGCCTCCTCCTCATGAACCAGAGGGGTGGGCAAAATGGTTGGTCTCCTGTACCGGGGGATGCATGAGGTTGGGTTGTTTTTAGGCTTCTTTAGTGTTGTGGATGGTGGGAGGGTTATGAATAGAGTGGAAGGGAGTTGTTTGATGGAATTTGGAATCTATGGTTATTGTTCATTGCATACAGGATAACATTAAAACATGATTGACTAACCTTTAAAAAAAAAAAAAAATTAGTGATAATGGGTTTACAACATTTTTGGGGGGTAAGTGGCGATGTATCTTCACTTTAATGTTCAATATGTTCATTGTTTACCACATGGAGTGGTATTATATTAACTTGTTTAATGTTTATACATCGATAATGTTTAACAATGTGAAGCATTGGCAATGGTGTTACCTTTTTAATGTTACTTATTGTTATCGTGTTTAACCAGGTGAGTGCCTAGGGGTTTTCAAACTAGTTGAAGGGGCGGTGGGTGGGGGTTGTGGAAGTGTTGGATGTCAGTGTTGCATAGTGTATTATGGAAGATCTTTGTGATATGTAAACACTGTATTTTTGGGTAGATCTGTAGGTTGTGTTAGGTCTATCTTAGGATAAACTTTGTAGTTCACTAAGTGGACGTGGTAGTACGAGTGTTTGAATGTTCTGTCATAACATTGTACCATTTCATGGTATGTTTATTATTGCATCTTGTATAGAATTTTAAATAAAATTTAAAATAAAAAAAAATATAAAAAATTTCAATTTACAGAAACGTTGGGCTGTTATTGTATGTTTAATGTTATGTCTTTACTCTGCGGAGTGTTTCTCTGCTCAATTTTTATCTGTGGTATGTGTTATTGCACTGTTTATTGTAGGTTGGTGCCTTACATGTGTGTAAGCTAATGTAAATGTATACTTATATCTTTTGTTGTTGTATTTTAATTTCTGTGTATTTGTGCAAGGGGTTTTGTTGATTACAGAGCTGTGGGAGGGTTTTTGTTGTATGCACAGGCATAATTGTATGATGTTTGGTTTTTTTATGTCATTTTCTGTGCGGGAGCTATCTGCTTTGTTCATTATGATTTGGTGTTTATGCTCATTTTTAGGCGGAAGTTTTATTGTGGTATGTGTCATTGCACTGTTTATTTTAGGATTTGGTTTGCCTTGGGTTTAAGTTTATAGTAATATATAACTATCTTTGTATGACTGTATTATATTTTGTTACTTTGAAGGGGTGCTTATTGTACAGTGTTTTGGTGGGGTTTGGGGTTGTGTTTGCACATGCATGATTGTGAGGTTTTGACTTTGTTAATGATAATTTATCTGTGCGGGAGCCCATCTCTGCTCTTTTTCAGTCCGTTTTTAGGTGATGGAATATCTTTTAGTTAAAATAAGAACAAAACTTCAGGTTTATGTAATGGGGTTGATGGTTATTCATCTGTGTTATTTTAATTATTTATATGTTGTTTGCTGTATTTATATAAAATATAAATAAAAAAAACATCTCTCCTAACCACCACCTCCCCACTACATCTAAAACTCCCAACATCACCCAACACATTGCATAAAAACCCCAAACACACACCCCGCCCCCTCGGTTCCAATCACACTGTTCTTTTGACACAATTCCAATCTCCTTCATTTCACAGTAACCTAAAGGCAATCCCACTCAATATAAACAGCATTACATCCTTCATGAAAGTTACCTTTAACTGCCTGCATTTCCATCCGCTGGGCATGTATACTCCTATAAAACAACCCTTGTCTCACCCCACTCTCCATCTACCCGCACCACCCTTCTCCCCCACCCTCCTCCCACCCCAACACTCGCAAAGGGACTGGTTTCCCTTCACAGCACACCAGCAAACTCCCCTTTTATACCTCAACCTCTCGATCCACTCAATATACTTATATCCCTTCAGTGCATGCTCACATCAATACTTGTAATTATGCTCTATATGAAAACCATATATCCACATCAATCTCCTAAAAACCATTCTTCCATACTATCATAATCGCAGCTTCAGGCCGTTAACATTAATGGTGACCACCTTGGAAATTATTACAAAAAGGGGCTTTTCTCCCCGCCGCTTTTGAAGGTTGCTCGAAAGAGTGGTTGTTGACAAAGCCACGTTTGTCACTTGGGTCTATCCTGAACTCACGATCCCCCCCTTTTCCTTCGCCCTTGCAGGCACCACAGAAACGAGTTCCACCATTCCACGTAATTCTTGCCCGGTCTTCCATGGTTTCTTTCCAGATCTTGGCCTTGGCTGTAAGACATCTTCCATATCAACGTCCCAGCTGCTCGCTTAGGGTGCAACCTCCCACGGTGCCTCTGCATCCATGTCCTCCTGGGGCACCTCAACCACCACCGTGTGCTGCTTACTCTAGTTATGCAACAAGGTGTTCTCACACTCTGTGCCTGCTGCTACACCCTCAATACTATTCCCGTTCTTCTCCCCTTCCTGGAGTCTTCCACCTCCCCCAAGAAGTCTTTCTTTACCTCGTCCAACAGACCAGCCTGTTGTAAGTCACTTCTGTCAACAGTCGCATCGAAGATGGTCGCTCAGCCACAGTTTCCACGGTAACGTGGGCATGCTCCCAACTCGGACTCCGCTCTGTCTACTTCCTTCACTCCAACTTCCAGCCGCCTGTCTTGCAGCTTCAAAACTGTCCCAGGCGCCAAGGAAAAGCGCTGTGTCCCCACAGTTGTTGGCAGCTGTTCCCTCTCCGGTCTGCCTTAGATGACATTGGGCCCGCCATATGGTCATTAGACCGCACAGACCTAATGTCCGAGCTGTCCTGCATAATATACATAAACCTTGTCTGAAATCTTCTTCCAGCAGAACGTACGATGTTAAAATAGGTTAGTGCCAATATCATCTTCAGATGTGAAAGACCCCTCAGGCAGCCCCTTATAAGGCCCATCCTTCCAACACTCCCAACTCTGCCGAATGGATCTTGCCACCATAACTACGGAATACCTCCACAACATCATATTCCAAGGCCTGAAAGGGGACATTCTCACCTTACCCAACGTTACATAGCTTGATACGTCATGTAGGCAGACCCTCCCACTGCCCAGAATTAACGATCATCTCTTTTCCTTGGGAAACGCGTTTGGTCTATGCTGGAGTAAACCCAGCACTCTTGAACTTGATGAAGATCCTGTACACTCCATTCACTGTTACACCATACAACTCGTCGTTCGGTATGCTGTACACATCTCGTATGATACTTGGCAGAAGCACCTGCATTGTAGAACTACTCAGGGCGCCACGTACCAGCTCCACACAGACAGTATTCACCCTGTGTCTATGTCTGTCCGCCATTTTGATTGCTCAAAACAGGTAAACTGCGCAGCAAATCAACTAAATCGGAGCGCCTGCGCAGCACGTCCACTCAGCCCGGAAGCGAAGAGGACAATGAATAGGTTGGTATATGAGGGGAGATGGGAGAGAGACTTCCTGCCTGAATATAAAGCCTTGGAGTGCCGAGATTTGAGATAGTTGTGAGTGTTCAGTGGGTAATCTAACGGGCTGGTCAGCTGTGTCTAATTGTGTTTGTCAAGTGCACGAATGTTTTGTGATCTCCGTGTTTATGCGCGTCTCCTATGTAACAGTGATGACGATATATCTTAAGGCTTTGTATTATACAGCTTTTAGAAATGTTTTTCGTCATTTATACCTCAATACAAGTCATTGGTGTATATTTGTATATAGTGTGCTTCCTAGCACAGTTGAACGTTTTCTTTATTTCTGTTTATGCTATATGCCGTGTTCGTGTGCTTTTCAATAGTATATGTATCTATGCAAGTGTTTGTTTTTCTGTAAGCTGTGATGGAGCTTGAACTATATGTGGAAGCAGTATATTTCAATGTTTGCCTCTCGTCAGTGTATAAGTTCACTTATAGCTGCTTGCATTGTCTTTTCTTTGTGTTTATTTGAGATGTCAAATATCACAGTGTAGTTTCGTTTTGTTATATTAGATATTTTCATTGTTGTGAATTGTAGTGTCATCCTGTTCCACCTTTGAACTGTAATGCCTATCCTTAGTCAATGATAAAAAACCCCGTGGTAGTCGCCCAAATTAATGTATTGTTGTGCTCTTTAAGGCACCTGAGTTCTTAGATTAAGTCTTGGATACGTTGTGTGTTGGCAGGCGGAAGCCATGCCTAGTTGTATCCCAGATGTAGTATCATGTTGTATAATACGTGATTGCTTGTGTATGTGTGTAATTTTGTGTGCTCGTTTTTTGTCACATTGTTTTTTTTTTGTATAGTCTTTATATTTTCCAGTGTTTTGATTTTATTATTTATTATATAATAATAATACTGTTAGTGCCTGGTATCTCGTTGGCATATTATTTTATGCACCCATATCTATTTTGTACCTGAGTTTTAAATTATAAAAAAAAAAATCCAATAAATTGTTACCTGGCACGGACCGTATAAAGTAGTGAATGTCTGTAATAAAGTAATTATATCTTGGATGTCAAGGGTAAGGAAAGAATGTATCATGTCAATATTTTGAAGTCGCACCACCGTAGAGAAGTTAATCTCTGTTTAAACTTCTTTGATGAAGATACTACATCTTACAGCGTAGTTACAAGTGGTGATTCATATGAATGTAAGGTTTACGGAAAACGTTTGATAATGAAGTTGACAAACTATTAAACTTAAATATCATAGAACCTTCTAAATCAGCTTTCTGTTCACCAGTTATGGTTAAGAAACCACATAATTCTTACAGACTGGCACAAGATTTTCGTTATTTAAATACTATCACTAACACACACACAGTATTGTGCCTTTTTGTTATTTAGTTATTTTATTTACTATCACTAAACTGGATGCAGAACCCATGCCAGTAATCGACATGGCTTGTATAAATTTATGACTAAATTCTTCTCGGAGTTAGATATCTCACAAGCATACCATCAAGTGCCATTACACGCAGACTCGAAACCATACACTGCTTTCCCTACTCACAGAGGACTAATGCAATATCGCAAAATGCCTTTAGGCTTGGTTACCGCGTGTGCCACGTATATTAATTAGGCTTATGAGAATAGTCCTTTCTGATCAAGAATGTCTCGGTGTATTTTGATAATATTTATATCATGACACATGTCTGGGAAGACCATTTAACTACACTGTTGCTGGTTTTGAAAAGACTAAAACTCATGGCCTTACAGTCAAGCCACAAAAGTGCTTCTTAGCTATCATAAGGTACAATACCTCGGGTTCATTATCTCGGACAACAATTTATCACCTCTTCCTAATAAGACTAAAGCCGTTTTAGAAAGTACATTCCCGCTACAAAAAACTTGTTTAGAAGTTTTTCCTTGGATCTGTAAATTTCTACAGAAGTTTTGTACCAAATTTAAGTTAGTTTGACTTCAGTTCTCACAGACTATTTGAAGAAGAGTGTCAAGGAACTCTTAGTTGTTCTGATGAAGCCATCCAAAGCTTCGAAGAAATTAAAAGGATTTTTCCAACCCCCCTGTCCTAAATTACCCGATATTAATAAATATTTTTGTCTCCGAACAGATGCTTCCATTCTGGACTCGGGGCTGTACTGCTTCAATATTATGAGGAGACTCCTTTCCCAGTATCTTTCACCAGTAAGAAGCTTCTGCCCAGAGAAGAAAGATACTCCACTGTCGAGAAAGAATGTTACGCATTAGTATGGGGTATATTCATTTAGATTATGCTGCACAGTTTTGGTCACCGTATTACAGAATGGATAATAAATGCTCTGGAAAATGTACAAAGGAGGATGACAAAGTGATCCCATGTATCAGAAACCTTCCCTATGAGGATAGACTAAGGGCCCTGAATCTGCACTCTCTAGAAAGACGTAGAATTAGGGGGGATATGATTGAGGTGTATAAATGGAAGACAGGAATAAATAAAGGGGATGTAAATAGTGTGCTGAAAATATCTAGCCTAGACAGGACTCGCAGCAATGGTTTTAAGTTGGAAAAATTCAGATTCAGGAAGGATATAGGAAAGTACTGGTTTGGTAATAGAGTTGTGGATGAGTGGAACAAACTCCCAAGTACAGTTATAGAGGCCAGAACGTTGTGTAGCTTTAAAAATAGTTTGGATAAATACCTGAGTGGAAGTGGGTGGGTGTGAGTTTGGACCTGATAGCTTGTGCTACCAGGTCGGTGCGTGTTCCTCCTCCTAAGTCAAGGTGACCTGACCTGACTAGTTGTGGTGCATTGCTTAAGCTGTAGGAGACTTGGACTCTTGCCACGCATGGGCCAGTAGGCGCGCTGCAGTTTCCTGTCGTTCTTAGTTCTTATGTTCTTATAAGAGATTCAAACCTAACCTATAAGGAAAGCCCTTTGTGCTTGAGAAACAGATCACAAGCCACTGAGTACTTTGAAACTTTAAAGGGGGTCAAAAAGAGCAGACCTTGAGATGGGCTCTGGCTGGTCTATTCAGCCCTATAAGTGTAAAAAACTGTATATATTTCTGGCTCTGAAAACCACCTTTCAATTGGCTGAGCGAAAGTTGTGACATAATCTTTTCCCTCTGTTAATTTACCTTATTGACTCCGTCCATAAGTTTTTGGAAGAGGGTACTGTGAGGAAAAAAAAGTTTTTTTTATATTTTATAAGAAACTCAAGTACAAAAATTATATGGGTACATAATCAATATTGTAACAAGTTACAGGCAGCAAACGATAAAGCCTGCAGTCTACACAAACACCAAAGAAGCACTTATATAAAGACATCAGAATTGGCTGCTGCACCTCCAATCAAACACTACTTTCCATGTACCGTGCTTCACGTGAAAAAATGGTCTTATAAATAAAAACGATAGACCTACTAGTATGCTATAACACTTCCACCCCCCTCCCTTGAAAAACATACCACTTTCACCTGAGTAATACTCATTGACATTCTCTTATACATTTATTAGATCATTAAGGATATCATTGACACATGTATAAACAAACAATCCAGCCATCTAAAAGGCGAACTATAATACAAGAATAGTCTGAACATGATGGCACACATCCACCAAAAAAAAAAACCAATCCACAACCCTAAGCCCTCATAAAAATACCATGAAAACAATCAAAATCGTGCACGGTGGTGGATTTAAAAACACTACCGCTGACCACTCTTCCCCCCCCCCCACAGCCTAGTAACTGTGTCTGCCGATCACCACTCATAACCTCCATCAGTCATTGAATTTAAAATACATTAAGGTACAATAACAAAGGTATATGAGAACCCTTTTATCGTCTCCCCACAGAAAAATAAAAATGTTACATTTTCTAAATACATACTGCTGATGCCTCTTGTGCTTACAAAATATCCCCTATCCCCTATGCTTTTATCTCTTTACCCAAAGCTAAAAAAGACCAGATTATACATTTCATCAATCAAATATATTACAATAAGCATAATAAATATCAATATTTATCACCGACTATAGGTGGTACATATTAATCACCCTGAGTTCCATGAAAATTAACATACGAATAAATACATATAATTGACAATCCCACAATCCTTCCCGTCATCTAAATACAGTGTACAAATATCCAATGACATTGACGTTATGTCCAATCAATGTACGTTACACTACCCCTTTTCCTAGTGCAAGATAAATGCCACTTGCACTAGAGCACAACACCTTACATTTGTTCACCTGAAAACGTATAAAATAGAACTAACATAAAAAACTTAAACCATAAATAGATAGTAATTATTTTGACAAAGTGAAAGAATACCAACTAAAATGGTAACAGTACACTAGAAATTTTTAACTCACACACTAATAACATATTCCCATTTTTTATGTATTATGTTCAAACAAGATATTATATATATTTATTAACAATGTTCCAGAGCAATATCAGACTTACTCTGCATGCACTAAGTTACACAATAAAACTTATTGCTCCTAAAAAACATGAACCGGGCAGTACTACCACAATCATTAACAAACAAAACCAACGCTGGCAAAAAAACACTTCGAAACCACCCCCTCGCCCCCCTGCCATCCCCTGACCCCATGCTATCTGTTTTAAAAAAAAAAAAAAACACAAAATCACGTTCCCTTCCATGCTCAAGTTCGTACCTGAACGTCCGAAAGTCATAAAACCCCTGTCTCTTAACCAAATGTCACCGTTCACCCCCCCCCCCTACGGCCCCCCCACCATTCCCTAACGACTTTACACACATATGCTCCCACTACCACAACACTTTTATCCCCTTCCATCCATCCACTAATCTCCAAAAAAAGAACAAGAATGCCAGTTTATGGAGAACCAGTGGCCCATCCAGCTCATAAAACTACACCCAACCACTAAAGAACATTACACCTAACCGACAGATAACGAATAACCCAATGGAAAACTATTTAACCCCACATCCTCCCAATAGTAGCCTATATTCTGCATACAGTACGATACACACGTCGCCGCATCGCCCGCACCCTATATTCACCCCCCACCTCCCGCATGCACCAAGACACATACAAAAAATCTCCACTACATAGCTTCACTGCCCTCCGAATGTCCTTGGAAACCCCTCCACATCAAAATGCAAAGCCCTCAAAGTCGAAATGTTTCTTCCCCCCTCCTCCGCCACTTATACCCAGAAACTCCTCGCTAACAATGCCCTTACAAAACCCAAGGTTTCCAAACAAAAATATATGGCGAATGAAAAGCCGTCTCCTCTTCCTCCTCACAATGCAAACAAGTGCCAGCACCTACATAACCCATTCTATATACACTGACCTTGTAGCTAGAATTCCATAAGAATCTATAAACCACTTCACGAACCCTTGGCTTTAATCAGATCTTCCTAAAGTCTTCCCCCAAAGGCCCCTCCAATCATACATTGGGTTGTACTAGCACCCTTATCACATGTACCCAGTGCCTACCTGTCCTCCACCAAGCCTACTTACCTCCTTACTTTTTTTGCTTCCCTTACTGCCAACACATTTCGCACCATATCGTTTCACACTCCAGTAGTGCCTTTCCCTTCCACCATTTTTGCACATCCATCATGACCTCTCCCACCCTTCTACCCCTCTCCCCTCCCACCCTCAAGTATCGCTGCTTCCACATACACTGCCCTTCACTCTCGTGTGTCCAAAGGTATAAACCTCAGCCCACCCTGCCGCAAGCCCATCATCACCCCCTCCTTCCATAGCCAGGCACTCCATAACCCCACACATACCTCAAAACTACCCTCCATCCAGTTCCTGAATAACAAACGACCTCAGGTGAATATTTCTGCCACAGCCCCCACACTTTACTGTACACAAGGGTATTTATCTATACCGACCACCCTCTTGCTGCAATGTTACATCCCAGCCCTCCCACTCCGCGCACTACCCATCTTCGCTCACTCACTACTTCCTTGAAATTTAATTTCTGTGCCTCCCCAGCATCCGCCATGTACACAACCCCACATATCTTAATTCTATCCACTATGTTCCACCCATATTGTTCCCACCAACCCCCCCACCCACACCACGTGCCTACTTCTAATAACTTTGAAACTTTGCACCAATTAACCCTCATCCCTGTCGCCCCACAAAAATCTCTATTATACGTCCCACATTCCCCAAATCCTATTTTCCCCTCCTACTAAAACTGTGGTGTCATTCCACATACCCCACAATACCACAACTCCCAAGACCCCACCTCTCCCTGATCCCCCCACACTCCTTCCCGGTCTAAAACCTATAAAAAGAGTCCGTGCAATGCATGCAAAGAGGATTTGAGAACAAAGGGGCAACTCCCTGCGCAAACCCATCCCCCATCTGCACTGAGCCATCCCTAAACTTTCCCATCAACCTGAACCTGACCGTTGCAGGCGTATACCAAGTAAGTTCGCCAGTGCACAATCTCTCACCAAAACCCCTGTTTTTTTTTAAAATACACCACAACATATGTATACTCACCGTACATAACCTGCTTCCAATCAATCCCCAAGATCCCCTCCCCCGTTGTCTACCCTCCACAAAATCCTTAATTCTTCCATGTCCCCTCACACGGCATACTCGACCTGGAACGCCCCACACTGTCCTCTATGTAGGACTTGGTCAGCACCTGGGGATGTAGAGTTACCCTAAAACCTTCGCAAAAACTTTATAATCTGCACACATGAGGAGAATCGCCCCTAAAAGCACCAATGCTTCCCCCCCCTCCCTTATAACCAAAACTAACTACCCCCCCGCGTGGCCCTGCGATTCCCCCACACTCCCCTTTCCTTCATACAGTAAACAAACTTGGACCAGACTATCCTTCATTACAATCCCAATGTGTAATATAGAAATCATTAGGAATTCCATCAATGCCCGGCGCCTTTCCCCTACACAAAGCCCATTATCCGCCTCCTCCACCTCCTCCCACTGATCCTACCACCCTCCATTAACCACCGCTCTCTCTCCTCCCCTAAATACCTCGAAATTTCCCCTCCTTCTCCCCAGAATCTCTCCCTCCCTCTCTCCCTCCCTCCCCCCTCTGCTTAAATTCTCCTAAACCAAAATCAAGCATAATTGCTCATCCAATCGTGTACTAAGTACCATTGCCCCACCCTATATCCCCCCCCCCTTTACACACCTCTAACCCATAATCGTGGTAATCAAGGTTGCCTATTCCTAAATCTCCTCAAAACACATCCAGACGGTTTGTCACCCCATAGAACCCTCCCTAAACCTTCCCTCAAACCAACTTATCGCATCAAAACGAGAATTTTGTATATCCCTCAATCTTCACCCTTTAAAACCTCTAATTTCTTTCTCCATTGGTCATCCCCCCCTCCCCCTTCAATACAATCATTTAGCTGCCCCTCTAAAATTCAGTAAACCATACCTTCCACCTCGCCTCATCCCTTCCTCTATAATCAGTATACTCCCTATCCTGCAATTTATCGTGCTTCTTCTCTTCTCCACCAATTCCAAGACATTCCTCCTCCTTCGTTGCGAGCCTCCCATTAGTTGCTCTCCACCATCCCTAAAAAAAACAACCCTCCCCCTCTCCTGAGGTACCATCACATTTCATTTTCCCAATAACCCACATACCTACGAACCACCCCTTCCCATGCCATCACTGCCAAAACGCACGATGGTCCCATAACAGCGAAAAAACCTAAATCTATCGTCATTATACACTTTCTACTGTTATATCTCGGAGTTATATATAACGATCCAACCTGGCAGCATAACCCCTCCGAATAAACGTGTGCTCTACTTTCCACCCATCGCCCCTGACTATGTCATAAACCCCTGCATCCCTCAACAAATCCCTCAATACCCCAAGAAACACCCTGCCCCTCTCGACTCCACATCCTTATTCCTGATTTACACAATTCCAATCCCCACTATTATAGAAACCTTGGTAAAACCCCCGCAGGGGAGAAAAGCAAAACCTCCCTTACAAAATTCCCCTTTCCCGTATGTTACTATCTGCTGGCATATTATCCCAGAAAACATACTCTAATCTCACCCCATTTTCCCTTCCACCCTCACCACCCTCCCCTCCCCTCCCTCCTCCCACTTGAGCATGTGGAATGGCTGGACTCCCTCACTGCCACTGCTACCCCACCCTTTAAATTTCCCTGAACTACCAACATACATCCAAAAACCGTTTCAGCCTCAACTCTCTGCCATACTTGAAATTGTGTCTTGAATAAAACACAATCAATGTTAAAACGCCGCAAAACATCCTCCAACCATACTCGTTTACCGTCAGCTTAAGGCCATTCACGTTTATCGTTAACACTTAAAGATTCAGAAAAGGGGGGCTTTCCTCTATGTCTCTGTGTCCTGTCTGTTACCCCTTTTTGCTGCTTCTGTCTTTTCTGTGCACTCTTTCCCGCCTGTACCCCCCCTCCCCCGCCACCCCCCCCCCCCCCCTGTCCTACCCTCCCTTTCTTATCACTCCCTGCCCCACGTCTCTTCTCCCTGTACGCTGAGCTGGTGTTTAACTCCTCATTCCGACGAGCTCAGCCCTCTTTCTTAGATGCCCTCAATTCCATCAGTATTTCCTTGCCTTGTCACCTCAGCTTCACCGTAGCACTCAACATGCCAGGCCTGACCCAGAGGCCTGGAATCTGCTCAATCAAGTCTTCTTCAACCGTCAAATTTCCTGTTGTAAACTGGATCTTCCCCCGCAGGCACGTCAGGAAAGACCTTTAATCATCTCCTGTAGGGGCGTAGGGTAACTCCCGTGGATCACCGGTCTCTCCCACCCCCACAGGGTGCTGCTCAACTCCCGGGCCCGCTTGCGGGGGCGTATCCGAAGCGCTGGTAGTGTCACACAATTCTCTAACTCGCCCTCCACTTCTTCCGCCCAATTACCTTGCCTGCTGCACTCAAATTCTTCGGCAGAGGTTCCGCCTGAGACTCTGTGGCTAACTTGCCCCTCCCAAGGCCGCGGCGCTGCTGCTTTTACCACATTGGCGCCATGTGATCAAAAGCGCCGCACAGGCGACACGTCTTTCGTTGTCCGCGTGGTCACTACAGCTGTGTCCTAAAATCCTCCAGGACAACATACGATGGAATAGGTCTTCTTAAAGACATCTTGACGGTGTAAGATCCCGCCGGCAACCCTTCATAGATTCCTCCGTCCATCGAACTAAAGTTATATCATGCACCTCACCATATCTTTGAAATGTCTCTCTGATATCTACATCATCTGCCTCGAAAGGAACACTGCGGATCCTCACCCAGGTGTAGTATTTTGAGGCATCCCGCAGGTGTACCTCCAGACAGATGATACGGTGATGTTCTTCTCCTGGTACTGAGTCACCGTCCTTTCATATGCCTCCACTGTGCAGAACTTTATGAAGATTCGTGATGATCCATTAAGTGCTATTCCATGTAAGTCTTCAACTTCAATGCCAAACGTGTCCCGTATAATCGTTGGTAATAAAACAGAGGCATTCGTAGGGTAAATTGCCCCTTTAAAAAGGTCAACACACACGGTGTTGCTCCCCCTGCGATAGCTGGCAGCCATCTTGGTGAAAACAGGAAGTTGCGCACCAGAGAAAGCAAGAGCTGTTTGCGCAGTGCGTCCACTCAGCCCGAAAGCGAAGAGGACAATGACCGTGAGGGAAAAGTAGGCGTGAGTGGGGTTAGGGTTGTTCAGGCAACCAGAAACCATTAGCGAGTTACGTCGCGCACCTCCCCCCTCTGGCAGGCTGGGGCGAAACTAGTTCCTGGTGTCTGATTTGTTTCAATTTCTACTCCTGGTAGTATTGACCTTACCTGGTGTGGGTTGAAGTTTGGAGAGTCACTTCACCTCCGCTCTTCTCCTGATCAGGTAAGGTGATCTAGCAGGAGTATTACTGTTCATTGCTTTCTTTTGTTTGCTGGTTACCAGTAATGATTTTGGCATTTACCACTCCTTTTCATTCTTAAATGTTATATTGTCATAACCATTGGTAACCGGTTTATTTTTTCTTATTACCAGCTCTGTTCCTGGCGTGGTCATCCAGGATAGACGCCAGATAAGGAGCAAGACACTTGTTAATTAGAGTTATTAACATTATTAGACTACTACCGGCCCTTATTTATCTTTCTTGTGGTACTCTAACAAGTGGGAGAGGAGATTCCAAAACATCGGACTGTTACCATCTGCCCAGGGTAACCTACATCATCTTTAACATAACAGATCTGTCCAGGGCCTTACCTACTCCTGCCCAACTACAAGAACCAAAGGCCATTTTTATATTTAAATTTTAAGTAAAATCCTAAAATCATTATTCTTATTTTTCCCTAGAGTCGTTTCTTTATTTTTCCATTAGTTTTTTGTTCAGATGGAAGGCGTTCTACTGACAATTATAATATAAAGGTTACAATATTTTCTTCTATAATGAAGATAACATTTTATTATCATACTAAAGACTACCTACTACATGAGGGTCATTAAGACTATTTACAATACGAGGGTCATTACTAGGAATAAGGTAAAATTTACGTGTTAGCTAGAAAATAAATAATTTTCCTACCTTTCTGTAGCTACATTCATCACACCTTTTGGTACTCTTCTTGAACTGGTTCATGCTATGACTGGCTTTGACATGTGCGGGAAGTCTATTCCATTCCTCTATTGCTGTACAATAAAAGGTGTTTGAAGCCTGGCCACTGACTGTGGGTACTACGAAGTTGTGCTCTCTCCCCCTAGTACTATGATTGCTTTGGTTCCCAACCTTGACTAAATTGACAGCAAGATATTCTGGACACAGTGAGCAATTTTATAAACATGATTTAGCTTCAGTTGTTTTACTGTCTTCAACATTCAGCATATCCAACTACTGTAATTCATTCTCCTCATCAAGGGGGGGCTCCTTGGCATGGTGAAGAGGCACTTGGTCTGAGGAATTAGACCTGTTGGTCTCCTTCCTCAGACCGAACCTAATTTCCCCCCTCCCTTATCCCATCCTCCCTCTTTCTTTTCTTCCTCCTCCCCACCCTTCCCTATTGCCCTTCCTCTTTCTGGCCTTTGGGTTTTTTCCCACAGGCACGCTAGTTCCTGGGTAGGGGAAAGGGTACTGGGGTCCATCCCATTCCGTTGAGGTTCTTGACAGTGGTGTAGTTTGCCGTGGAATCTTGATCGCCTTGGGATGTCCCAATCCCTCTCCGGTCTCCCGGGGAGTGGCTTTGGGTGTCTTTCGGGCGACGGGTGCATCTCTGGAGGCTGCCTTTCAGATTCCGGGGGGTGGTGGCCAAAGGAGGTATGCTTTGTGGCAGATATCCGGCCGCCTTCTCTATTGTCCAACGAGGTAGCTTGGAAGATGTGAGGTTGTTATCCGGGACTGCTGGTTTACTGGCATGATGGGTGGGGTATGGCATGGGTTCCATGCTGCATATGCACTACTTGTGGTGCTGAGGTCCTCTTGGGGTGCAGAGGGAGATTTCTGGCCCTTTCATTCCTCCCAGGAACTATCCCTCCCCAGTCCCCCCCCCCTTTTTTTCTTTTTTTTTTTTTATTTTATTTTCTTTCATTTTTTTCTTAAAAGCAAAAAGAAAGAAGTAACCTAACCATGGAAGCCCAAGTCCATGAACCTGCTACCCCCGGGCCCCTTCTTGATACTGCACCCCATTCTGACCCCTCTTCATCTTTCGATTTATCTGACCTCCGCTCTCCTTTGACTGTTTCTGGCCTCTCCCTCTATGGTGTGGCAATTTTCGAATTGCCGGCCTGTTCCACGTCGGACCAACTCCAGTCCCACTCCTAAACGCCAACGACAATTACCTGATACTTCTCCACCTTCTCGTTCTTCTCAGAAAAGATCATCACATCATGCACGCCCTTTCTGCGCTCAGTTTCAGAATGCACAATGGACTAAATTCTTCACTTTACGACAGACTTCCTCTATTGCCTATCTTTCCGACCATAGTATTGGCAAGGCACTCCTACACCATGTTGGTAAAGATATTTCTTTTCATGCTCTTAAGAGTGGTATGTGCATCATCACTGTCCAGAATGCTACCCAAGCTCATGATCTTTCTCTTTCACATTCCAATACTATTCCTGTCACTATTGAAAAACATCATTCCCTCAATTCTTGTAGTCTTACTGTCATTCTGCCCAATACCATAGTTCAACAAAATTTCCAGACATGTGGCAATGACGTTCTTGAACAGCTGGAACTCAGATCTCTCAATCCTCAAGGTAGACACTTATGTTCTTCCTGCCCGTGGGTGGAGACGATACCCTAGCAATGTGGCTCGTTTAACTTTTGACAACCGTGAACTCCCATCCTCAGTTTATATAGCAGGACATCGGTTACAAGTTCGAAAGGTGATCCCTACACCACAACAGTGTAGAAATTGCTGGCGATTTGGCCATCCAGCGAAATATTGCAGATCTATAGCCGAACGCCCAGTCTGTGTGCCGATGACCATTCTAATAAGTCTTGCAATCGACCTCCCTCTTGCCTTAATTGTCATGAGGCTCGCCCATCATACTCTTGCCGTTGCCAAGTCTACTTAAATGAGCGGGAAGTCCGTTACCTCAGTGGCAGGTCCCCCTTACGCTATGGCAGTTTCTCATCTCTGCCTCCAAGGGAGACTACACCATGTTTCTTATTCCCGTGTTTCAAAACTTCCCCCCACTTCTGGGGTCCCATCTTCTGTAGCCTCCTCTGTGGTTACCCTCCCATAGTCACTCCTGTATCTAATTCTTTTGCTGTCCTGGGCTCAGACGTCCCTACTGTAATGCCTCAGTCTGTTCTTGCTTCCTCGTGTTCTCCCTCAAGCCTCGGTATCGACGAGATCTCGTACGACACCTCTTCCCAATCGTCCCTCTACTTTGCAGAAGTAAAAAAAAGCTCCTTTAACCCCTCCTTCCCTTCCACCTCCTCATTCTACCTTCCCGGTCTCTGTACCTGGTTCTTCCCCTCTCACTGGCTCTGTTACATATGTAGAGGTTCACCCTCCTCCTCGTACTGTGCCTTCCTCCCCTCTTCCCTCCCAAGTTTCTTTTGCCACCTCCCAGGTTTCTACCTCTTCTGTCCCCTTCCATGCTTCTCTAGTTCCCTCCACCCTTTTGCCCCCCCCCCTACCTTGGTACAGTCCATTACAGTTCCAATCTTTACTCATCCTCCCCCTTCCATCTCCAATATTGTCTCCCATACAATGTCTTTGCTTCAAGTGTTTCAGAATTCAATCTCTGAATATATAGCAGAGACCAAACCATCAATGGACACCAATCTACCCTCTTTTCCTTCTCTTTCCTCTCCTCCATCTGTGCAACTCCTTTCTTCACAGCACACCGTTCCTTCACTACTTGAAAGTTTTCCACTGCCGCCATATGTGGACTTTTCTAACCCCTCTAGTCCGTAGGTACCCTTACCTGCGGATTTCTGGTATCTTTATCGTTGCCAATCATGGCCTATTTACAGTGGAATATATGCGGCCTCAGGGGTAATCGGGGTGAGCTTCAGATGTTGCTCTCCCAGTTTTCCCCCTGTTGGTGTTTGCTTACAGGAACCAAAATTACTCTGCTGTTATCTACCCCATCTCAGGCTATAATTGTATTCTTCCAATCTTTTTCCTGATGGGACCTTTAATGAAAGTGCCCTTCTTCTACGCACTGATATTCCGTACCATCAGCTATTTGTTCCTACTTCGCTGCATTACACAGCAGCCCGTATCCACTTGCATAGGTGGCATATGCTCTGTTCTTTATCTCTCTCTCCTTCTGGGGCATTATCTATCCCGGATATTGCCTTTCTTGTTTCGTCATTACCGCCTCCACTTCTGTTACTTGGCGACTTTAATGCCCATCATTTCCTCGGGGGGGGGGGGCTCACTGTGATTCCCGTGGCATTCAGTTAGAGGCTTTTCTTGCTACCCACCCCCTCCATGCTTTAAATACAGGTACTCTCACCCATTTTGATCCTCGGACTCACACTCTCTTGCATCGATCTCTCAGTCTGCTCTTCCTCCGCCGCATTAGACTTCACCTGGTCTGTTCTCCCGAATTTACATGTCAGCGATCATTTCCCAATCATTCTTACTTCCCCTTCATATTCACCACCTCTTCGTAACCCACGCTGGCAATTTGATCAGGCAAATTGGAACCTTTACTCACAACTGTTTTTAGTGAGGTTCCTTCTTCGCCCTCCATTGATGAGCTTTTACACTTCTCGTCCTCCATTTTAACTGCAGCTTCTCATTCTATATCCCAAACTTCGGGCAGGCATTCTCAGAAATGCGTGCCTTGGTGGTCTCCTGCTTGTGCTCGTGCACTACGTTTGAAATGCGCTGCTTGGGGCAGGTACCAGTACAATAGAACCGTGGAGATACTTCTTGATTTTAAGCAGAAGCATGCAATCGCTCGCCGTGTCATCTGTGACTCTAAACGCACTTGCTGGCGAGATTGTCTCCACCATCACCTCTGCTTCCTCTGAGTGCAGTCTGGAAAAAAGTACGAAAACTGAGTGGTAAATATTCTCCTGACCCGGCTCCTGTTCTGCAGGTTGCCGGTGTTGATATAGCAAACCCACTAGATGTTGCCAATGAAATTGGCAATCTGGTCGGTATTTCTCAGGGGCTCCATCTATGCCCCTCGTTTCTTTCCTCAAACTCTGCCAGAGAGTTAGCACCCATGGACTTTTCTTCTCTCAGAGAAGAACAGTATAATGTGCCTTTTACACTTCAGGAACTGGAGGCAACACTCTCAGCTTGCCGATCATCGGCAGCTGGGTCCGACGACATTCATATTCGTATGCTACATCATTTACATCAGTCAGCCCTTGCAGTCCTATTACGCCTTTTCAATCTTATTTGGTCACAAGGAGTTCTTCCACAGCTGTGGAAATCTGCCATTGTTCTCCCTTTCCGCAAACCGGGCACTACAGGACATGAAGCCTCCCACTATCGTCCCATTGCTCTTACCAGTGCAGTTTGCAAAGTGATGGAACGCCTGGTAAATAGACGTTTAGTGTGGTATTTAAAGACACACAACAGTCTCTCCACTCGTCAATATGGCTTTCGTAAGGGCCGTTCTACCACAGACCCCTTACTACGCTTGGATACGTATGTTCTTAATGCCTTTGCGAATAACCACTCGGTTATTGCCATATTTTTTGACCTTGAGAAGGCATATGACACAACTTGGAGGTATAATATTTTGGCCCAAGCCCACTCCTTGGGCCTCCGAGGCGATCTACCATCCTTCCTTAAGAACTTTTTAACTGACGGACATTTCTGTGTTCGGGTTTAATGTGCTCTCCCCGGACTTTATCCAAGCTGAAGGTGTCCCCCAGGGATGTGTTCTGAGCACAACACTTTTTCTCCTTGCTATAAATGATTTGGCCTCTAGTCTTCTATCAAATATTTGGCCATCACTCAATGCTGATGACTTCACTATTGCCTGTGCAGGCGCTGTCACCTCATTACAGTTTCTCTCCAGCATGCGGTCGACAGTGTTTCCAATTGGGCCACCACACATGGGTTTAAATTTTCCAGTACCAAAACTCACCAAATTACTTTCACTAGACGCTCTGTCATCTCCGATCATCCTTTGTACCTCTGTGGGTCCCGTATCCCTGAACGTGATAGTCAGGTTTCTAGGCCTCCTCTTTGACCATAGGTTATCCTGGAAACCTCACATTACCTCTCTGAAGGCAACTTGTCACAGCTGGCTGAACCTTCTTAAAACCCTTGCTCATCTTTCATGGGGAGCTGATCGTCGAACTCTCCTTCACCTACATTCCACCCTTATTTTATCGAAACTTGATTATGGTGACAAGATCTATTCAGCGGCCTCTCCTGCTACTCTCTCTAGCCTTAATTAACCCCATTCATCACCAAGGATTACGTTTATGCCTTGGTGCTTTTCACTCTTCCCCTGTTGAGAGCCTCTATGCAGAAGCGAACGTTCCATCCTTATCCGATCGCCGTGATGCCCATTGCCTTCACTACTATGTACGCTCTCATGATCTCCGCAATCCTTCCATTTATAGAATGGTCACTGATATTAGTAGACATTCTTTATTTGTTCACCGCCCTGTTTGCTCGTCCCTTTTCTCTTCGCCTACATTCACTCGTCTTCTCTTCAGTTATCACCTTTCTATGTTCATGCAGCATCTCACTTTTCCCTACCCCCCTGGGAAGTTCCAGCTGTTCAAGTCTGTTCTTTCTCTCTCCCTTGCTCGAAAGCCCAACTGTCTATGGTAGCTTCCCGCTCTCTTTTTCTTGACCACTTCCACTCTCATTCTCATGCCATTGCAGTGTACACAGATGGCTCTAAGTCTTCTGACGGCATAGGATTTGCAGCAGTGTTTCTGGACAGCATCGTACCAGGGCATTTTCACGAGGGTGTTTTCACGGTCGCTCTTACGTGCTAGAACTTTAATTTGTGTCATCAATCCTATACGATACATCCCTCTAGCACCTGGAACCAATCTTGGGCGGAAAACACATTATATACTGAGTCAAAAAAGGAGTATTAGTGTGCACTACCTAGCAGAGTTTACTGCCAGAGGGGAATCATAGGCCTGTGTCCCGTGTGAAAAATAATAATAATTGAACTTTTCGTGTCAGAGGAAAGAAAGCCTCCCTGATAACATTGAGTATACACAGTGTATAGTGTATACTACAGTGGCTCCCTAGTATATTGATGATAAAGGCTAAAGTGTCATTTGAAAACAGGTGAATTTGTAAATGAAGTGATAAGCCTATAGAGGCAGGTGCCAGAAGTCGCCAGAAACTTACCACAGGTCAGCTGTTTTTAATAATCTTCCTGGCTTGCTAGTGTACTCGCATATAATCTAGTGATACCAGTGAATAGCAGAATACAGTGTTGTAGTAGCAACTAACCAGTATTATAATGGTACTTAGTGGAGTGGAGTGACTTTCATTAGTTTCTTTTTTCTTGAAATACCAGACGTATACTGTGAATTTCATATAACCTGTAGTTACCAGTGGTCGCAGTATACACAACGAGAAGCAAATATTACTACAGAAAAAGCGTCCTTCCTCCAAAATTTCCACCAGTCAACTATAGTGATAATATAGCATTTATTGTGGTGGAGACGGAAAAAAATAGAAAAGCTAGATACAGCGATTGATAAACAAGGGTTGAGGTCGACCGTTCGTCATTGTAGGAGCTGCCAGCAGTCACCGGTTTCTTCAACACGCAAGTTATACTTTTGTATCAATCAAATCACATATTACTCGGGTAGATAATTTCCAGTAGATCCTTCATGCATTAGCCCAGATCACTGATCAGTATGTTTTAAATAAGCGACCCACTGATCAGATCAGATCGACTGGTCCGAACCCTTGACTGGTCCGAACCCTTGACTGGTCCGAACCCGTGACTGGTCCAAACTCTTGACTGGTTTCAAACGGTTTCATTGGACAATAAAGCAGACTGTAAACGGATGGGGTTGTAGGCGCCCTTATAAACACAAACATTAAATATATATCAGGAACGTGCACGGTAAGCTGTCCAATATACAAAAACAGTTAGAAACAGAAATACAAATAGCTAGAGCTTCATTTATGGAGGTTATTAATAGAATATTCAAGAGGTTGCTAGTAGAATTGCAGTAAATCAACCATTCAAATCATTATGAAGCTGTGTGAAGTCTGTGGTCAGTCAAACAAACGGGCTTCCACATGGATAAATTGTCATTTTTGTGGAAATTGGTGTCACGCCCCTTGTGCAGATATCCAAGAACTAGCTACAAGCAGTATTAAAACAGGGAAGTGTTTTTGGGTATGCCCAAATGAGATAAATCTGTGGACTAAAATCACAAGGGTATTAAAAGAGGACAACATCAAAGCTGCTTTCATAGAAAACCTGGAAGCTATCTCCAACAGATGGGAACATAAAAAGTCTGTGCTGAATGGTACTGCCCTTGATACTGGCCATGTAGTCAGAAACTGTAAGGCTGGAGATGAAGTCCTGGTAGTCAGTAAATGTGGGGCTGATAGTGCTGTCCTGGGAGAGAGTAATGGTGAAGCTGGAGGTGCTGTCCTGGGAGACAGTAATGGTGAAGCTGGAGGTGCTGTCCTGGGAGACAGTAATGGTGAAGCTGGAGGTGCTGTCCTGGGAGACAGTAATGGTGAAGCTGGAGATGCTGTCCTGGGAGACAGTAATGGTGAAGCTGGAGATTTTGTTCAGGTATTCGGGAATTATACGCAGGAAGGAATACATATAAATGACCTCATAGGGGACAGGAGCCATAGTAGGGAAACAAGTGTAGTCAAAGATAAGGTAAAACCAATATTGCAAACTAGAAATACCGCAGGAAATAGCAAACAAGAGGACTCCACTAGCAATAGTGAGGATATATTACCAAAAACAACTGGTGGGAGCTCCATTGTTGGTGCTAGGGAGGATAGAACTAAGACAGGGAAACATGCACCAATAGGGAATACAGTCACAGAAACCCAAGGCAAACAGAAACCAAGCCTGTGCACATACTATGCACTTGGTATCTGCTGGCATGGGAAATCTGGAAAAAACAGATGGGACGTGCAACTATGACCACCCTAGAAAATGCCATGCCCATATGACAACAGGAAAATGCAAACTCCCTTCCTGTAAGCTTTTTCACCCTGAACTGTGTACCTCTTCAGTACAGGAAAGACTGTGCTATAACTTAAATTGCCAGGCATACCATCTAAAGGGGACAAAAAGATACAAAACATCCAGGCCATGGGAAAACCTGGGTAGCCACAGCCACTCAAGAGGGAGAGGTTTTTTAGTGCCAGGAAGGAAAAAAAACTGGCAGGAAATGGCAGAAATTGTACACCAAATCCAGTCATTCCTGGAGTGGAAAAACAGTCGATGGCCTCCACTACAAACCAACAGCTACAGATACTAATGCCGGAAAAAAAAATCTCCCCCCCAGTACCAACGATACCACCAGTCCGATAACATTCTTCTTTGCAAATATACAGGGTTTAAAGTCAGCAACAAACAACAAAATACCTTTCATCCGTGGACTGCTTGCAGAGGCAAAGGCAATGTTCGCGGCTTTCACTGAGACCCACATAAAGGATCACTTGGACAACGAAATATGGATCCCAGGTTACAACCTATACAGATGTGACAGAGTGAACAGGCAAAAAGGGGGGGGGTTGGCCTGTACATTGCAGAGTCACTTGTTTGCACAGAACTGCTTAATGCCTCAAATGATGTAGTGGAAGTTTTAGCAGTAAAGGTCGAGAACCAAAACCTAGTCATTGTGGTAGTCTACAAGCCTCCGGATGCAACATCCCAGCAATTCCAGGAACAGCTGTTAAAAATTGACCACTGTCTGGAAAATCTTCCAGCTCCTGCACCCAACATCTTGCACCTGGGGGATTTCAACTTAAGGCACCTAAAATGGAGGAATATAGCAAATAATATTGTTGCAGTAATAACACCAGGAGGCAGCTCTGATGAAAACTCACACTCACACGAGCTTTTAAATCTCTGCACAAAATTCAATTTAAACCAGCAAATAATAGAGCCTACTAGACTGGAGAATACACTAGACCTCATCTTCACTAACAATGATGATCTGATAAGAAATGTCACCATATCAAAAACAATATACTCAGATCACAACATAATTGAGGTTCAGACATGTATGCGTGGAGCCCCAGACAGACATAATGAGACTAGTCACGAGGGAGCATTCACCAAATTCAACTTCAATAACAAAAACATAAAGTGGGACCAAGTAAACCAAGTCCTAACCGATATAAGCTGGGAAGATATACTAAGCAACACAGACCCCAACTTATGCCTAGAACAGATTAACTCGGTGGCACTCGATGTATGCACAAGGCTTATTCCTCTAAGAAAAAGGAGGAGTAGATGTAAAATAGAAAGAGACAGGCGCTCCCTTTACAGGCGACGGAAAAGAGTAACAGAGCGGCTAAAAGAGGTCAATATATCTGAAATGCATAGGGAGACACTGGTCAGAGAAATAGCAAGCATCGAACTTAAGCTAAAAGAATCCTTTAGAAGTCAGGAATCGCGGGAAGAACTAAAAGCCATAAATGAAATCGAAGGAAACCCAAAGTATTTCTTCTCCTATGCCAAATCAAAATCGAGAACAACGTCCAGTATTGGGTCCCTACTTAAACAAGATGGGTCCTACACAGATGACAGCAAGGAAATAAGTGAGCTACTCAAGTCCCAGTATGACTCAGTTTTTAGCAAGCCGCTAACCAGACTGAGAGTCGAAGATCAAAATGAATTTTTTATGAGAGAGCCACAAAATTTGATTAACACAAGCTTATCCGATGTTATCCTGACGCCAAATGACTTCGAACAGTCGATAAATGACATGCCCATGCACTCTGCCCCAGGGCCAGACTCATGGAACTCTGTGTTCATCAAGAACTGCAAGAAGCCCCTATCACGAGCCTTTTCCATCCTATGGAGAGGGAGCATGGACACGGGGGTCGTCCCACAGTTACTAAGAACAACAGACAGAGCCCCACTCCACAAAGGGGGCAGTAAAGCAACAGCAAAGAACTACAAACCAATAGCACTAACATCCCATATCATAAAAATCTTTGAAAGGGTCCTAAGAAGCAAGATCACCACCCATCTAGAAACCCATCAGTTACACAACGCAGGGCAACATGGGTTTAGAACAGGTCGCTCCTGTCTGTCTCAACTATTGGATCACTACGACAAGGTCTTAAATGCACTAGAAGACAAAAAGAATGCAGATGTAATATATACAGACTTTGCAAAAGCCTTCGACAAGTGTGACCATGGTGTAATAGCGCACAAAATGCGTGCTAAAGGAATAACAGGAAAAGTCGGTCGATGGATCTATAATTTCCTCACTAACAGAACACAGAGTAGTCGTCAACAGAGTAAAGTCCGAGGCAGCTACGGTGAAAAGCTCTGTTCCACAAGGCACAGTACTCGCTCCCATCTTGTTCCTCATCCTCATATCCGACATAGACAAGGATGTCAGCCACAGCACCGTGTCTTCCTTTGCAGATGACACCCGAATCTGCATGACAGTGTCTTCCATTGCAGACACTGCAAGGCTCCAGGCAGACATCAACCAAATCTTTCAGTGGGCTGCAGAAAACAATATGAAGTTCAACGATGAGAAATTTCAATTACTCAGATATGGTAAACATGAGGAAATTAAATCTTCATCAGAGTACAAAACAAATTCTGGCCACAAAATAGAGCGAAACACCAACGTCAAAGACCTGGGAGTGATCATGTCGGAGGATCTCACCTTCACGGACCATAACATTATATCAATTGCATCTGCTAGAAAAATGACAGGATGGATAATGAGAACCTTCAAAACTAGGGAGGCCAAGCCCATGATGACACTCTTCAGGTCACTTGTTCTATCTAGGCTGGAATATTGCTGCACACTAACAGCACCTTTCAAGGCAGGTGAAGTTGCCGACCTAGAAAATGTACAGAGAACTTTCACGGCGCGCATAACGGAGATAAAACCCTCAATTACTGGGAGCGCTACATGAGCGCTACATGGGAGAGATACATGATTATATACACCTGGAAAATCCTAGAGGGACTAGTACCGAACTTGAACACGAAAAATCACTCACTACGAAAGCAAAAGACTTGGCAGACGATGCACCATCCCCCCAATGAAAAGCAGGGGTGTCACTAGCACGTTAAGAGACCATACAATAAGTGTCAGGGGCCCGAGACTGTTCAACTGCCTCCCAGCACACATAAGGGGGATTGCCAACAGACCCCTGGCAGTCTTCAAGCTGGCACTGGACAAGCACCTAAAGTCAGTTCCTGATCAGCCGGGCTGTGGTTCGTACGTTGGTTTGCGTGCAGCCAGCAGCAACAGCCTGGTTGATCAGGCTCTGATCCACCAGGTGGCCTGGTCACAGACCGGGCCGCTGGGGCGTTGACCCCCGGAACTCTCTCCAGGTAAACTCCAGGTATCTTCGGCTAGTATTTTTACTGCTGAATTGTATGCCATTCTTGCAGCACTTATCTGTATTGCATCTACGCCTGTGTCATCATTTGTGGTTGTCTCAGACTCCCTTAGTGCTTTACAGGCTATACAGAAATTTGATACACCTCACCCCTTAGTCCTCTGTATCCAACTTTGGCTATGCTGCATCTTTACCAAGCATAAAGATATTGTTTTTTTTGTTGGGTCCATGTTGATGTACAGGTCAATGAACAGGCAGACACTGCTGCTCGGTCAGCAGTACATGACCTACCAGTTTCATATAGAGGTATTCCATTTACGGACTATTTGGCTGCAATAGCTACCCACCTTCACACCCGTTGGCAACAACGTTGGTCTACTCTGCTCGGTAACAAAGTTCAATCTATTAAACCGAGTATAGGTTATTGGCCGTCTTCTTGTCACCAGTGTCGAGGTTGGGAGACTACTCTCTCCCGTCTTCGCATTGGCCATATTCGTCTTGCTCATGGATAGCTCATGGAGAGGCGCCCTGCTCCTCTCTGTGAGAATTGTCAGGTTCCATTATCGGTCAGCCACATTCAGTTAGACTGCCCATTTTATAAACGAGCATGTAGAATTTACCTCCGTTGTCGTCTTCACTCCGCTGCTCGCTCTTTACATTCCCTTCTCGCTGATGGACCCACCTTTCATCTGGACTCTCTTATTGACTTTTTGAGAACAACTGACTCACTTCACAAACTCTGATGATACCTTCAGCCCTTTCTACCTCAATCTCTTGCTACCCTCTACCCCTGCACTATCCCCTGCCCAGCTGTTTTCTGTAACCTACTGATCATCCCTCCCCCCTTCTGCCGCCCAATACCCTCGCTTCCTTCCCTACCCTGCAGAGCTGTATAGCCCTTTTGGCTTAGCGCTTCTTTTTGATAATAATAATAATAATAATAATGTAATTCATTCTGGCCTACATGCTCTCTTGGACCCAGCCCCAGGATGAATCTTACAATTTTGTTCTGGGTGATTTGCAGTCTATCTTTCAGTTTTTTTGTCAAGGCAGAGTACCATGAAGAGCAAGTGTAATCCATATGACACTGTATAAGAGCTAGACATAGGGTCCTGCGAGCCTCAGTAGGTAGACACTGTGCTTGTCTATAGAGGAACTTCAGTCCGGCATTCGCTTTCTTTACTATACTGTTCCCTATCAATTCTCCTGACATGCATGGGTCAAAGGGGATTCCCAGACATTTTACTGATGAAACCAAAGTGATGGGCTCCCCATTACGCTGGACATTAAAATTATTTACCCTTCTCAGTTTGTTTCATGCCAAAGAGAATGGCTTCAGTTTTCTCGAGGTGTAATGATAGTTTGTCTACTTACCATTTGCTGCAGGACTCCAGTTCCAGTGTTAAAACCTAAGCTATATCTTTTGGGTCTTTAACCCGACCCCAACGGAAAACTGCCCATTAAATCTTTTTGGGTTTGATTGCCGATGGGCTGTTGCAAACTAAGTAAAGGGTAGAATTACCTTGGGGGAGGCCCAACCAGGGGGGGTCGTTGTTTTGTTGATTTTAAAAATTTTGTTCCTGGGGGCTTGGTTAAACCAATTGCCTTCTTTTTTGGGGTTTCTTGATAATTATTTGGTTGCTTTTAAGGCCTTTTGGGTTTTAATTTAAATATAATTTTTTTTATTTTTTTGGTTCCTTTTTTTTTGGAAAGTCTTCTAAAGGGCCCGTTGTAGCATGGAAAATGTTGTTGTCATTAGGCTTGAACTATTTTGACTGTACACCGCCCTCTTTAAATTTTTGGGAATTTTTATATGGTAACTAACAGCCTTTGTTGCTTACATCAGACCTAATTTCTTTTGAAGAAAGTAATCTCCCTCATTAAAACCCCCTGGTCGGAAATAGTGGTGATTGTAGGTTTATTATTGGAAATAGGGTTTTGGCAATTCAAAACACTACCTTTTAGGAATTTTTGAGGGGGATGTTATCCGGGCCAGTGCTTAGTTGGGTTTAACTTTAGTTTTTTTGATATCATAGATCACTTAGGGTTTGACAATTGTTTGGGGTTTACCCCTTAATTGTATAGTATGTTTGAAACTTTTTTCGTCTGTGTTAAAGGTATTTGATGCAGTTGGAGTTTACTTACATGTTGAGCAAAGATGTGTTGTAGGGAATTACAGCAATTTGCCACCCTTTGATTTTTGTGGCATACCTCTCATCGAAGGAAATTAAATATGTTAGACCGTTAGGTTTATGGCTATACCCCCAATGTTTTAGTTGTTGCCCGAGCTTCTGGGGGTTTTGCTTATACTCTTCTATTTTTTTTGCATAGTGCTTTGCATCTGTCCTTTTTTAACCTCCCGCACTCTTTCCTCACCTTTGGAATTTATTTGTTCTGAAAATTTTCCGTCTTTGCTTTAAAAACTTTTTTGCAGCTTGTCTCTGAATTTTTATGTTATCTAATATTCAGTGTATCCCGGTCAGTTTTTCGTTTAATCCTAACCTCTTTAACTGGTCAAATTATCAAGGATGGAGTGAACCCTTGTTTTGAATTTTTCCCAGGCATCGTTTTTCGTCCGGCAACTTTGTTTCTCTGTCATCAAATTGTGTCCTATTTACCCGTGTTTCTTACTGTAGTTTCTAGTTGACCTCATTTTTTTTGTCCGGTGGCCCATCCTATCCCCAGTGATTTTCCTGTGCACAAGTGATGAATGATCACTAAGACCTGTGGGAATGACCCTGACTGACTAATGTTCTCAGAGCGGGTTTCAAAATATGTGGGCAAATTTTGGGGGCTGGAACTGTGAGATCCGAGTTGGTGTATGAATTAGTTGAGTAACTATTTAAACCTAGAATTTGTTTATACCTTTTGCATAGACCATTATTTTGCTGCTGAAAACAGATATTGAAGACGCCCAGTATTATTGTCTCGCAATTGTTTTCAAGTCCGGACAATACTCTGGAGAAATCTTCTAAGAACTTGTCCTGGGTGGGAGGGCGGTAACTAGATCCTACTAAGATGGGTTTCGTCTTGGGAAGCAGCACTTCAAACCATAGAATCTCCAGTTTGTTATTTAAATTAGGTATTGGGTTGTAAGCTACGTCATTTCTAATGTTGGCACATACCCCACCACCCTTTCTGTTCCTATCTAAGAGTTTTATATTGTAACCTTTTTTGACCGCGACGTCAGTCACCGTATCATCCAACCAGGATTCAGAGATGGATATAACTGCCGCCCTAATTTTGTTAGCTAGAATCCTAATCTCTGCCAATTTAGGAAGAAGTGATCTTGCGATGACATGAATAAAGTGAAGGCCTGTTTCCATAAAACAATTATAATCATCAATATATGGCAATGGGTCATTTGTATTAAAATTAGGTAAATCAATGTCATCATTGCTAAAGGGAAACTGTGACAAAGTGCATTTGTTACACATAAAATGAATTCTGGCACCGTTGCTATAATTGTACATACATCCATCATGCACCCACCCCTTACATATTTTACATAAGGTGCCTTTTCTGTTTTTCATGTGTACTTTAGTACAATGTACCTGTTTGGTAGTGTTTGAGATAAGAATGTATAAATGGAAAACAGGAATAAATAAAGGGGATGTAAGTAGCATACTAAAAATATCTAGCCAAGACAGGACTCGTAGCAATGGTTTCAAGTTGGAAAAATTCAAGTTCAGGAAGGATACAGGAAAGCACTGGATTGGTAATAGTTGTCAATGAGTGAAACAAACTTCCCAGTACAGTTATAGAAGCTAAAACATTGTGTAATTTTAAAAATAGGTTAGATAAATACATGAGTGGATGCGGGTGGGTGTGAGTTGGACCTGACTAGCTTGTGCTACTAGGTCAGATGCTGTGCCCCTTCTTTATGTGAATGTGACCTGACCTAACTAGGTTAGGGAATTGACTTAAGCTGGTAGGAGACTTGGACCTGCCTCACATGGGCCAGTAGGCTTGTTGAAGTGTTCTTTCTTATGTTCTTATGTAAGGCAAGTATGGCCGATGCAGAGATGGGAAAAGCACAGTCTCCTGAGTATGGCAACATTGGGAAGAAGATGGCCACAAATCCAAAAGTGGTTTAAAAGAGAGCAATTTATTGTGCATGTTTGACCAAAGTTGTTGCTAAAAGCCACAAATTCAAATTCAAAGTTTATTCTCTATAAGGATTACAATGCTGAGGGTAGAGATGACAGTAAAATAATCCCTGAATCGAATACCTCTATAGGAAACTGGAAGATCACCCACCGCTGACCGTGCAGCAGCATCCACCTGTTCACTGCCTCATACATCACTGACCATGCAGCAGCATCCACCTGTTCACTGCCTCATACATAGTGTCCAGGGACCCAACAGAAAACAAAGTCTTTTGTTTTTGCTAGCTATACGATGCAACCAAAGTTGAATATGAAGGACCAGTGGATTAAGCAGTGCATCCGTCCTAGTACCACAAGCTAGTCAGGTCCAACTCGCACCAACCCACACCCACTCATGTATTTATCCAACCAATTTTTAAAACTACACAACATCTTAGCATCTATGACAGTACTCGGGAGATTGTTCCACTCATCCACAACTCTGTTACCAAACCAGTGCTTTCCTATATCCTTCTTGAATCTGAATTTTTCCAATTTAAAGCCATTGCTGCGAGTCCTGTTTGTTATATATTTTTTAACACACTATTTACATCCCCTTTATTAATTCCTGTTTACCATTTATACACTTCAATCATATCCCCCCTAATTCTACACCTTTCTAGAGAGTGCAGATTCAGGGCTCTCGGTCTATCCTCTTAGGGAAGATTTTTGATACATGGGATCAACTTTGTCATCCTCCTTTGTACGTTTTCCAGTGCATTTATATCCATTCTGTAATATGGTGACCAAAACTGTGCAGCATAATCTAAATGAGGCCTAACCAAAGACATACAAATTTGAAGAACAACCTGAGGACTTCTATTATTTATACTTCTTGCTATGAAGCCAAGGATTCTGTTACCTTTATTGCAAACACTAATGCACTGTTGCCTTGGTTTTAGATTACTACTAACCAGAACTCCTAAATCCTTTTCACAATCTGCAATATTAACATTATGATCTGCATTATTTAGTTTATATGTGGCATGGTTATTTTCCTGTCCAACATTTAAAACTTTGCATTTGTCCATATTAAACTGCATCTGTCACTTATCCGACCACTGCACGAGTCTATTCAAATCATCCTGGAGTGCTCTAATGTCCTCATTAAAATGAATCAGACGGCCTATTTTGGTGCCATCGGCAAATTTGCTTATGTCACTATTTATTCCCTTATCTATGTTGTTTAGAGTAGATTGTGAACAACAAGGGGCCCAACATTGATCCCTGTGGAACACCACTTGTGACGTGCCCCCATTCTGATTTCTCCCCATTTATAACTATTTATAACTATTGTGCAGAGGCAAAACAGACAGATAAATGACGGCGATAATGACGGTCTAGTAGCTAGGAATGATAACCTTAACTCCATATGTAATGCATACATAGGTCAATGTGAGACAATACTGCCATTATTATCTCAAACACTACCAAACAGGTGCATACACTGTACTAAAGTACGCATGAAAAACAGAAAAGGCACCTTATGTAAAATGTGTAAGGGGTGGGTGCATGATGGATGTATGTACAATTATATAACAACGGTGCCAGAATTTCATTTGTGTGTAACAAATGCACTTTGGCACAGTTACCCTTTAGCAGTGATGACATTGATTTACCTAATTTTAATACAAATGACCCATTGCCATATACTAAAGATTATGATTGTTTTATAAAAACAGGCTTTCACTTTTTTCATGTCAATGCAAGATCACTTTCTTCCTAAATTGGCAGAGATTAGGATTCTAGCTAACAAAATTAGGGGGGCCCAGTTACAACCATCTCTAAATCTTTGGTTGGATGATACGGTGACTGACGACGAGGTCAAAATAGAGGGTTTACAATATAAAACGCTTAGATAGGAACAAAAGGGTGGTGGAGTAATGTGCCTACATTAGAAATGACTTAGCTTACAACCCAAGACCTGATTTAAAAAACAATAAACTGGAGATTCATGGTTTGAAGTGCTGCTTCCTAAGACCAAACCCACTTAGTGGGAACTAGTTACCGCCCTCCTACCCAGGACCATTTTTCTTAGAAGACTTTTCCAGAGTCTTGTCCGGAGTTGAAAACAATGCGAGACAATAATACTGGGCGACTTCAATATCTGTTTTTCAGCAGCAAAATTAACGGGTATGCAAAAGGTATAAGCAAATTCTAGGATTAAATAGTTACACTCAACTAATTAATACCCCAACCCTATCACACAATTCTCAGCCACCCAAAATTGACAACATACTTTGTAACTGCTCTGAGAACATTAGTCATCAGGCGTCATTACCACAGGTCTTAGTGATCATTTCATCATTTACTGCACCGGGAAAAAATCACTAGGATAGGATAGTGCCTACACAGGACAAAAAAATGAGGTCAACTAGAAACTACAGTAAAGAAACACTGGGAAATAGGCTACACAATTTTGACTGGACAGAGATAACAAGTTGCACGGACGTAAACGATGCCCGGGAAAAATTCAAAACAATGTTCACTACCATTCTTGATAATATTGCACCAGTTAAAGAGGTTAGGATTAAACGAAGAACTGAACCCTGGATGAATACTGAGATATTAGATAATATGAAATTCAGAGACCAGCTGCTAAAAAGATTTAAAGCAAACACTAAATGAAATTTCCCAAAAGGGGGAGGAACAGAGTTACAGAGACTTATAAAAAAGGGGCAAAGCAAAGCACTACTGCTCAAAATTGAAGAGTATAAGCATAACCCCAGAAAGCTCTGGCAACAACTAAAACAGTTGGGGTAATAGCCCCTAAGCCAGTAGATAGGTCTAACATAGTACTCACTATCGATAATGAGGTATGCCCCGAAACATCTAAGGTGGCAAAATTGCTTTAATTCATACTACACATCTGTTGCAAACAACACTAGTAAGTAAACTACCAGCTGCATCAAATACCTTTAACACAGACTCTGATAAGTTTTCATACATACTATACCAATAAAGGGGTAACCCCAAACAATTGTCCACTAGTAATGTATCTCATGACTTTATTCAAAAAGAACTAAGCAGGTTAAACCCAACTAAGAGCACAGGCCCTGATAACATCCCGTCTAAGTTTTCCCAAAAGATGGGGCTTCTGAACTGTCAATCCCTATTTGCCACATAATAAATCTATCAATCACCACAATACCGTACCGGAGGGGTTCAAGGAGGGCCCGAGTTACTCCAATCTTCAAGAAAATAGTAGGTCTGATGTAAGCAACTATAGGGCCCGTTAGTATACTCAGTATAATATCTAAAATTCAGAAGGGCGGTGTATTCTCAAGTAGTTAATATCTTAATGACAACAACATTCCATACATCAATCGGCTTTAGAAATCCTACTCAACCGACAAACCTCCCTTATTAATCTGATGGATTACCTGAGAACTGAAATGTCAAAGGGGAACCTCATAGGTATGGTAACCTTAGACTTGCAAAAGGCCTTCGATACTGTCAACCACAATATATTATGTAATAAACTTCAAGCTATCGGTATAGCAACAGGAGACAAATAGTCAAAATCAACAAAACAGAATCAGAACCCCTGCCGATAACATGTGGAGTTCCCCAAGGTAGTATTCTGGGTCCCTTATTATTCTTATATTATGTCAATGACATGCCTATCAGTGTCAAGTGCAAACTCCTACTGTATGCAGATGACAGTGCTCTGTTAGTGTCAGGTAAAGACCCACAAGATATTGCTAATGTTTTAACACTGGAACTGGAGTCCTGCAGCAAATGGTTAGTAGACAACAAACTATCATTACACCTAGGGAAAACTGAAGCCATTCTCTTTGGCACGAAACATAAACTGAGAAGGGTAAATAATTTTAATGTTCAATGTAATGGGGGGCCCATCCCCTTTGGTTTCATCAGTAAAATAATTGGGAATCCCTTTTGACCCATGCATGTCAGGAGAATTGATAGGAACAGTGTAGTAAAGAAAGCGAATGCCAGACTGAAGTTCCTGTATAGACAAGCACAGGTCTACCTACTGAGGCTCGCAGGACCCTATGTCTAGCCCTTATACAATGCCATATGGATTACGCTTGCTCTTCTTGGTACTCTGCCTTGACAAAAAAAAAACTGAAAGATAGACTGCAAATCACCCAGAACAAAATCGTAAGATTCATCCTGGAGCTGGGACCAAGAGAACATGTAGGCCAGGATGAATTACAGCAGTTGGATATGCTGAATGTTGAAGACAGAGTAAAACAACTGAAGCTAAATCATGTTTATAAAATTGCTCGCAAACAATGTCCAGAATATCTTGCTGTCAATTTTGTCAAGGTTGGGAACCAAAGCAATCATAGTACTAGGGGGAGAGAGCACAACTTTGTAGTACCCACAGTCAGTGGCCAGGCTTCAAACACCTTTTATTGTACAGCAATAAAGAAATGGAACAGACTGCCTGCACATGTCAAAGCCAGTCATTGCATGAACCAGTTCAAGAAGAGTGCCAAAAGGTGTCTGATGAATGTAGCTACAGAAAGGGAGGGGAATGATTTTCTATTTTTTAGCTAACATACGTGTAAATTTTACCTTATTCCTAGTAATGACCCTCGTATTGTAGATAGTCTTAATGACCTTGGTGTAGTAGATAGTCTTTTTAGTATGATAATAAGATGTTACCTTCATTGTAGAATAATAAGAAAATATTATAACCTTTATATTATAATAATAAGGTAAAAGGACCCCAATGGAAATAAGTCACTCTGTCTGACTTTTTTGGATTATCCTAGGTTCTCTACACATATGCTGCTATGTACGATAATTCTATGTAACTGTATTTGTGTATACCTGAATAAACTTACTTACTTACTTATGCAAACTCTCTCCTGCCTATTCGTCAACCATGCCTCAATCCAGGAAAAAATTTCTCCTATTCTGTGTGCCTTAAGTTTGCTCAATAACCTCTGATGTGGAACTCTATAGAAAACCTTACTGAAGTCCATATACACAATATCATATTCAATACCATGATCTACCTCCTCAAATACCTTACTGAAGAAATTAAATTCGTAAGACAGGAACGCCCCTTTGTAAAACCGTGCTGAGATTCATTAATCAATTTATGTCTTTTGAGATGGCTACGAATTGCTTCTGCAATTATTGATTCCATAAATTTTCCCACCATGGAAGTAAGGCTTATTGGTCTATAGTTCGAAGCTAAGGACCTGTCACCTGCCTTGTAAATAGGTATTACATTTGCCATTTTCCACTTGTCAGGCACTATGCCAGTTTGTAGTAATTTGTTAAAAATATTAACAAAAGGTATGCTAAATTTCCCTTTACATTCGTTTAACACCCTTGCAAACAGTTCATCAGGGCCTGGGGATTTGTTAGCTTTTAATTTCTCTATTTGTCTGAGAACCATGTCACTAGTTACCGCAATTGTGCATAGTTTATCATCGTCCTGTTCTACATAATCTATTATTTCTGGAATTTCACTAGTATCTTCCCGAGTAAAAACTGAGAGGAAGTAAGAATTGAAAATTTCACACATATCCCTATCACTGTCAGTGATCTGACCTGAGTTACCTAATCTTACTTCTGTATACCTGAAAGAACCCTTTGAATCCCTTGTGACCGTAGCCTCAATCCCTTTTTGCTTTTCTTATTCCTTTTTTTATTTCTCTTTAATTGAATATATTGATTTCTTAACTGTCCCTCCCTTCTTTTATATGCCTATATATGCCTCTCTTTTGACCAATGAGATGCTTTAATCTATTGTTCATCCATTTGGGATAATTTTTTTAGATTAATTTCCCTTCAGAACAAAGTTGTCGGGGGCAGCTAGAACTATGCTCTGAAACGTTTTTCGGCAACCAAGCCACCACCTGCCCCAAAATCATTACATCCCCAATTTATTCCCCTAGGAAATTTTTTTTCGTCCATAAAATTGGGCCCAAAGTGAAAGTCTGGGACAGGTTTTGGGTTGCAGTTATCGGGAAAACCCCCTGTATATTGAAACTAAGTGTTGTGATACTTCCCCCAAGCTATCATTAACCTAAAGTTTATTAACTATGATTCTTTGTTGGAAAGAACCAAAGTAGATTGTTTCCTTTTTGGGTTCTGTCCAAATTTTTAAAAAGCAATCCTAAACCCTTCCCAAGAAAGTCACTAGACCAACATTTCCTTCACTTTGTTCCAATGAATTTTCAAAATTTTTAAAACCCCCCATTAACACAACATTTTCTATCTAGGGGCCCTTTATGAATTTCGCCCATAGCAGCTTCGACTCTCTATCAATTAACTTTTAGACCCTCAGAAACTGTACCAAACAGATTCTGGTCCAAATGTTTCCATTTTAAATCTTGTCTAAAAAAAACAATTTAAATTATCTCTGACAAAATCCCCCTTTTCACAACCCTTCCTGTTGACCTAACAGTAGGAATAGTTTTTAATCTTGTATGTTTCATTCAGGGGTTTTTTTCTATTTTTCAAGTTGAACCGATCTCTGTTACAGCAATAAATCTACATTACCAAACACTTGCAAGTAATTTAGCTCATCTATCTTTTTCTTAGATCCTACTTTTTGTATAAAAACCTTAAGGGAGTTAGTCATCTTTGCCCTCTACTATCCTCCTTGTTCGTTGATTAATTGCTTTGCCTTTACTACAACTTTATTTTAAATATTGTTTTTTTAAAACAATCCCTGGGGCACCCCTGGTTATTTGCTGTCTTCACCCTAGTACTGCAGCCTGATTGTTTCCCACGACACCCATACCTCATAACACATTTTTAAAGTCCAGACAAGTCATTAAAGGTTCGGACGTGGGGATTTAAAAAAAAAAGCGTCGAGACGGGGGAAAATTCAACTTGAAACCCTAGTGTTCTACAAACCAAGCCGTGCAATAATGCATTTGGTATCTGCTGGCGGGGAAAAATCTAAAAAAAACAAGGGAGTGCAACATGCCACCCTAGAAAATGTCATCCCCATATAAGAACAAAAGAACAAAAGAACAAAGGAACATGCAGAAGGCCTACTGGCCCAGCGAGGAGGGCCCCAAGTTCCTACCGGAAAAGCAATGCCCCCAACCAGTCGGTCAGGTCCATTGATTAAAGGGGGGAGGAACACGGCAACCGACCGGTAGCACAAGCTTCAGGTCTAACTCACACCCACCCACACCCACTCTTTATTTATCCAACCTTTTTTTTAAAAGCTCCCAAACGTTCTGGCCTCTATAAGGGTACTTGGGATTTTGTTCCATATCCACAACTCTTTTCCCAAACCAGTACTTTCCTAACCCTTCCCTGAATTAATTTTTTCCAAATTTAAAAACCTTGCTGCGAGTCCTGTCTGGGCTGATATTTTCAGCACACTTTTTACACCCCTTTTTTTATTCCTGTTTCCCAAATTTTTACCCCCAAATAATTCCCCCCTAATTTACGCTTTCTAGAGAGTGCAGATTCGGGGCCCTTAGTTTCCCTCATGGGAAGGTTTTGATACTGGGATCAACTTTGTCACCTCCTTTGTACATTTCCAGAAAATTTTTATATCCTTGGGGAATAAGGTGACCAAAATGGCAGCATATCTAAATGAGGCCAAACCAAGGATTATAGGTTGAAGAAAAAACCTGGGACCCTTTTATTTATGCTTTTGATATGAAGCCAAGGTTCTTTAGCTTTATTCGAACACTTATCACTGTTGTCTTGGTTTCAGTTTACTGCAAAACCGACTCCTAAATCTTTTTTCCAATCCGTAATTTAAGATCTACATTATTTAGTTTATATGGGGCATGGTTATTGTCCTGTCCAACTTTTAAAACTTTGCATTTTTTTCTATATTAAACGCACTCCCACTTCCCGACCACTGCTCAGTCTTTTTCAAATTTTGGAGTGCTCGAATGTCCTCGTCAGAATGAATTCGACGGCCATTTTGGGTCACGGAAAAAACTTGCCGATGTCGCTCTTTATGCCCTCATCTATGTTTTTTATGTAATTGTGACGCAGGGGGCCCAACAGACCCCGGGAACACCGTCGTGAATTTCCCCCCACTCTGATTTCCCCCCTTTTATGCAAACTCTCTGCTCCCTATTTGTAAACCCAGCCTCTATCCGGGAAAAAAAATTTCTCCCCTTTTCCTGTGTTTTAAATTTTTCCCTAAATAGTCTCGATGGGGGGCCCCTGCAAAACCCTTACTGAAGTCAATACACTATCATATTCTTACCATGATCTACCCCCTCAAATCCTTAGTGAAAAAGAATAAATTGTAAGGCAGGAACGCCCCTTTGAAAAACCCCTGCTGAGATTCGTTGATTAATTTTGTTTTCAAGGTGGTACGAACTGCCTCGGCAATTATTGATTCCATAAATTTTCCACAGGGAGGTTAGGTTTTTGGGTCTATATTTTGGGAAGCTAAGGCCGCCCCTGTTTTGAAAATAGGTATCACATTTGCCATTTTCCACTTATCTGGCACCATCCCAGTTTGTGGGATATTTTGAAAAGTTTACCCAAAGGTGTGCTAGCTCCTCTTTCTTTCCCTTAAAACCCCGCATACGTTCATCAGGGCCTGGGGTTTTGTTAGTTTTAATTTATCTATTTGCTAAAGGACCAGTCATTGTGACCCTAATAGTACCAGTTTATTATCCCGTTTACATATTTTCATTACTGGAAAAATTCGCGGGTTTTATCCTCCTGTGTAAAAATGAAGGAAGTATGTTTTTAAAAATTCTAACTTTTCCCTTTCATGTCAGTAGCTACCCGGGGAACTTTGAGTGGGCCTATTTGCCCCTGATCTTACTTCTTATACCTGAAAGAACCCTTTTTGGGTTATTTTCGATTCTCTTGAAATTTTAACCCTCAAAAACCCTTTTTTTGCTTTTCTAATTCCCTTTTTTTTTCTCTTTTAACTGAATATATCGATTTCTCAATTGCCCTCTCCTTTTTTTGATTGCCTTATATCCCTTTTTGACCAATCAGATTTTTAATCTATTGTTCATCCTTTTAGGATCATTTTTGTTTTTTGTTTTTCCCTATTTAGAACATAATTTGACTGAGCGCTAAAAACTATCCCCGGGAAAAAGCAAAATGGGCAACCAACCCCCCCTACCTGCCCCTAGTAGGTCTTCCAGTTCACCCACCTAAAAATTTTTTCAGCCCTATGAAATCACCAAGCGAAAGTCAGGGACGGAGACTTGATTGCCATTTTGGGGGAATTCCATAATTTTAAAAAACGAGTGATTTGTATCATTTCCCCAAGTCATCATTAACCTAAAATTTATTAATTTAGTGTTTCCCATGGCAAGAACCAAGTCAAGGGGTTTTTCCCAGTTGGCTCTGTCACAAACTGTTTTAAAAAACAATCCTGGATCGTTCAAGAAAGTCACCTGACTCAAAAACCCTGTCAAATTGCTCCAGTCAATCGTCTATAGTTGAAACTCCCTTTAGCAAAAACTTTTTGTATGAGAGCCTTCCGAATTTCTCCCATAGAAGTTTACTGCACCCCTATCAAGATTTGGGGCCCTGTAAATCACCCCCAAAAAATTAGTTTTTCTGGGCCCCTCGAAAAATTTTGAAAATTTGTGATTTCATTCCCTTTTGTAAATTGTAAATTCATTGCCTCTGTAACTTGCTCACTATCAAAACTTTGAGGCCCAGTCCCGGGAAACCATTATGTCCCCCGGGAGGGTAGGGGTGCACAATAAAAATATTAAACAAAACTAACCTCGAGAAGCTGTAACCAACAGATTCAGTGGCTGACTTTTTCTAATTAATACTTTTTTAACACAAAAATTTTTAAATTGCCCCTTGAATACATCGTATCCACCCCTTTCCTTTGACCCGCAGTGGGGAATAATTTTAGCCTTGTATGTGACATTCAGGGGGGCATCTCTCTATCTTTCAGATTGAGCCAGGTCTCTGTTTTAGCAATAATATCATGTTCCGCACTTGCAATTAATTTAGCCATCTTCTTTTTTTACACCCCTGCTATTAGTATAGAAAACCTTAAGGGAGTAGCCCCTTGTCCCCTCTGTTTCCCCCCTTTATTTGCTACCTGATTAAATTGTCTTTATTTTAACTTCATGCTGAAGCCTTTTAACATTTATGTTTCCCAACCCAAGTTTTTTGCAACCGCTTGTTTCCCAAAACCACCCATCCCTTATCTTCCATCTTTAAAATCTGGGCTTTCACCAATCCTTCTAATCGAGTCTGCAAGTGCACCACCCCACCCCCAGAGAGATGTCCCCCCACCCTTTTGCATACATATCATGTTTCCCATAAAGTTTTTTCCAGTTGTAAAAGAAGGGATTGCAATTCCTTGCAGATCTGTCTAGCCAGCAATTTACCCAAATTTCCCCCTAGAAAACCCTTTCATTTCCTACTCCCCTTCTGGGCAAGATGCTACATATATTGGGGATCCCTCCCTTAGACTTAATGAAACTATAGCTGACCTGTCTTATCAGCAGTCTTCTCTCCTACCCTTCCCCAATATCATTTCCACCACACTGGGGGACAGATAAGGGGCTTGCTTCCATTACCTGACATGATATTATCACCCTGTTGACAATGCCCCAACACCAGCCCCAGGGAACACATCACTCTCATCTTCTTATTCCTTTACAAAAAGCACGGCAATGTTGAAAACGGGGAAAATGAAAACTCCCTTCCTGTAAGTTTTTCACCCTGAACTGTGTACCTCTTCAGTACGGGAAAAAAGACTGTGCTATAACAAAAATTCCCAAAGGATACCATCAAAAGGGGGAAAAAAAGATCCAAAACATCCGGGGCCAGGGGAAAACTGGGTGCCACAGCCCACTCAAGGGGGGAGGGGTTTTTTAGTGCCGGAAAGGGAAAAAAAAACTGGCGGGAAAATGGCAAAAATCGTACCCCAAAATCCAGTCTTCCTGGAGGGAACCACAGTCGATGGCCTCCCCCCAAAACCAACAGATACGATACTAATGCCGGAAAAAAAATCCCCCCCCAGTACCAAAAATCCCACCGTCCGATAACATTCTTCTTTGAAAATATACAGGGTCTAAAGCCAGCAAAAAACAAAAAAAATCCCTTTTATCCGGACGCTTGCAGGGGAAAAAGGCAATGTTCGCGGCTTTCTTTGAACCCACATAAAGGACATTGGACAACGAAATATGGATTCCAGGTTACACCCTATACAGTTGTGCAGAGTGAACGGGCAAAAAGGGGGGGGGGGGGGGGTTGGCCTGTACATTCGAGTATTTGTTTGCCAGAACTGCTTAATCTCAAATAGTAGGGAAATTTTTTGCAGTAAAGGTCGAAAACCCAAAAAACATCTTTGTGATATTTACAAGCCCCCCGGATGCAAACATCCCAGAATTCCAGGAACAGCTGTTAAAAATTGCCCACTTTTGGGAAAAAATCTTCCAGCCCTGCACCCAACTTACACGCAATTTTTAATTTTTGTATCAGCAAATCCATTTTACTGGGGTAGATAATTTCCAGTGACCTTCATGTGTTAGCTAAAATCACCGACCAGTTTGTTTCAAATAAATGACCCACGATCAGAGCAGATGAGGTCCCCAACCTTGTGGTCCGAACCCTTGACTGGTCCGAAACCCGGGGGGTTTCAACAGTTTCGTTTTGGCAATAAAACAACTGTAAACGGATGGGGTTTTTAGGCGCCCTTTTAAAAAACCCAAAAATTAAAAACAGGAACGTGACGGTAACTGTCCATTACAAAAAGAGTTAGAAACCGAAATACAAAAAGCTAGAGCTTCATTTAAGGTTTTAATATTTATTTAAGAGGTTGCTAGTAGACTGCGGGAAATAACCATTCAAAAAATTATGAGTTGTGAGTCTGTGGTCATAAAAAAAGGGCTCCACAGGATAAATTGACATTTTTGGGAAATTGGTTCACGCTCCTTGTGCAGATATCCCAAAACAGCTACAAGCAGTATTAAAAAAGAGAAGTGTTTTTTGGTATCCCAAAAGAGGAAAATCTGTGGACTAAAATACAAGGGGATTAAAAGAGGATAACATCAAAGCTGCTTTCATAGAAAACCTGGAAGCTTCTCAACAGATGGGAACATAAAAAGTCCGGGCTGAATGGGATGCCCCCGATACTGGCCAGTAGTCACAAACTGTAAGGCTGGAGGTGATGTCCTGGTAGTCAGTAAAAAGTGGGCTGTAGTCTGTCCTGGGGGACGTAAAAGGTAAGCTGGAGGTGGTCCCGGGGACAGTAATGGTGAAACTGGAAAACTGTCCCGGGAGACAGTAATGGTGAAGTGGGGGTCGTCCTGGGGACAGAAAGGTGAAGCTGGGAGATACTGTCCCGGAAAAAGTAAGGTGAAGCTGGAGATTTTTTCCCCGGTAGTCGGGAATTATACGCAGGAAGGAAAACATAAAAATGCCCCCATAAAGGGGCAGGAGCCTAGTAGGGGAAAAAAAATGTAGTCCCAAAAATAAGTAAAACCCCAAATTTCAAACCCAAAAAACCGCAGAAATAGCAAAACAAGAGGCTCCAATAGCAAAAGTGAGGATAAATTCCAAAAACAACTGGTGGGAGTCCATTGTTTGGGCAAGGAGGATGGAATAAGACGGGAAACATGCCCAACAGGGGGTACAGTCACGAAACCCAAGGCAAAGGAAACCAAGCCTGTGACATACTATGCACTTTGGGATCGCTGGCATGGGAAAAAACTGGAAAAAAAAGATGGGGCCTGCAACTATGACCCCCTGAAAAGCATGCCCATAGACAAAAAGGAAAATGCAAAATCCCCTTCCCGTAAGCTTTTTCACCCTGAAATGTGACCTCTTCAGTACAGGAAAAAACTGTGCTATAACTTTAAAATTTCCGGCATACCCTTTTAAAGGGGGCAAAAAATACAAAATCCCGGCCATGGGAAAACCTGGGTGCCACGCCCCCAAGAGGGAGAGGTTTTTTTGTGCCAGGAAGGAAAAAAAACTGGCAGGAAATGGCAGAATCGTCCCAAATCCATCAATTCCCGGAGGGAACCCCATCGATGGCCCCCATCCAAACCAAAAGATACAGATATAATGCCCGGGAAAAAAATCCCCCCCCAGAAACCACAATACCACCAGTCCGATAACATTTCTTTTTCAAATATACGGGTTTTAAAGCCAGCAAAAAACAACAAAATACCCTTTTATCCGTGGACTGCTGCGAGGCAAAGGGGAATGTTCGCGGCTTTCATGAGACCCACATAAAGGTCCTTGGACAACGAAAAATGGATCCCAGGTTACAACCTATACGATGGACAGATGGGAAAAGGGAAAAAAAAAGGGGGGGGTTTGGCCCGTACATTTCAGATCCACTTTTGCACAGAACTGCTTAATGCCTAAATGACGTTGTAAATTTTGCAGTAAAAGGGCGAGAAACCAAAACCTAGTCATTGTGGTGTCTACAAGCCTCCGGATGCAACATCCCCGCAATTTCCCGGACAGCTGTTAAAAATTGCCACTGTTGGAAAAATTTTCCGCTCCTGCACCCAAAATCTTGCTCCCGGGGGGGTTTCAACTTAAGGGACCTAAAATGGGGGAATATAGCAAATAAAATTGTTGCGAAAAAACCCCAGGAGGGAGCTCTGATGAAAACCACATCACACGAGCTTTTAAATCTCTGCACAAAAATTCAATTTAAACCAGAAAAAAAGAGCCCACTGACTGGAGAATACACAGACTCATCTTCATAACATGTGATCTGATAAGAAATGTCCCTATCAAAAAACAATTACCAGATCACAAAAAAATTTTAGGGTTTGACATTTATGCGGAGCCTCAGACCGACAAAAGAGACTATCACGAGGGACATTCACCAAATTTTACTTCAATAACAAAACATAATGGGACCAAGTAAACCAAGTCCCAACCGATATAATGGAAAATATACTAACAACACAAACCCAAACTTAGCCAGAACGTTTCGGTGGCACTCGTGTAGCAAAGGCTTATTCCTCTAAGAAAAAGGAGGAGTAGATGTAAAATAGAAAGAGACAGGCGCTCCCTTTACAGGCGACGGAAAAGAGTAACAGAGCGGCTAAAAGAGGTCAATATGTCTGAAATGCGTAGGGAGACACTGGTCAGAGAAATAGCAAGCATCGAACTTAAGCTAAAAGAATCCTTTAGGAGTCAGGAATCGCGGGAAGAACTAAAAGCCATAAATGAAATCGAAAGAAACCCTAAGTATTTCTTCTCCTATGCCAAATCAAAATCGAGAACAACGTCCAGTATTGGGTCCCTACTTAACAAGATGGGTCCTACACAGATGACAGCAAGGAAATGAGTGAGCTACTCAAGTCCCAATATGACTCAGTTTTTAGCAAGCCGCTAACCAGACTGAGAGTCGAAGATCAAAATGAATTTTTTATGAGAGAGCCACAAAATTTGATTAACACAAGCCTATCCGATGTTATCCTGACGCCAAATGACTTCGAACAGGCGATAAATGACATGCCCATGCACTCTGCCCCAGGGCCAGACTCATGGAACTCTGTGTTCATCAAGAACTGCAGAACCCCTATCACGAGCCTTTTCCTTCCTATGGAGAGGGAGCATGGACACGGGGGTCGTCCCACAGTTACTAAAAACAACAGACAGAGCCCCACTCCACAAAGGGGGCAGTAAAGCAACAGCAAAGAACTACAAACCAATAGCACTAACATCCCATATCATAAAAATCTTTGAAAGGGTCCTAAGAAGCAAGATCACCACCCATCTAGAAACCCATCAGTTACACAACCCAGGGCAACATGGGTTTAGAACAGGTCGCTCCTGTCTGTCTCAACTATTGGATCACTACGACAAGGTCCTAAATGCACTAGAAGACAAAAAGAATGCAGATGTAATATATACAGACTTTGCAAAAGCCTTCGACAAGTGTGACCATGGCGTAATAGCGCACAAAATGCGTGCTAAAGGAATAACAGGAAAAGTCGGTCGATGGATCAATAATTTCCTCACTAACAGAACGCAGAGAGTAGTCGTCAACAGAGTAAAGTCCGAGGCAGCTACGGTGAAAAGCTCTGTTCCACAAGGCACAGTACTCGCTCCCATCTTGTTCCTCATCCTCATATCCGACATAGACAAGGATGTCAGCCACAGCACCGTGTCTTCCTTTGCAGATGACACCCGAATCTGCATGACAGTGTCTTCCATTGCAGACACTGCAAGGCTCCAGGCGGACATCAACCAAATCTTTCAGTGGGCTGCAGAAAACAATATGAAGTTCAACGATGAGAAATTTCAATTACTCAGATATGGTAAACATGAGGAAATTAAATCTTCATCAGAGTACAAAACAAATTCTGGCCACAAAATAGAGCGAAACACTAACGTCAAAGACCTGGGAGTGATCATGTCGGAGGATCTCACCTTCAAGGACCATAACATTGTATCAATCGCTTCTGCTAGAAAAATGACAGGATGGATAATGAGAACCTTCAAAACTAGGGAGGCCAAGCCCATGATGACACTCTTCAGGTCACTTGTTCTATCTAGGCTGGAATATTGCTGCACACTAACAGCACCTTTCAAGGCAGGTGAAATTGCCGACCTAGAAATTGTACAGAGAACTTTCATGGTGTGCATAACGGAGATAAAACACCTCAATTACTGGGAGCGCTTGAGGTTCCTAAACCTGTATTCCCTGGAACGCAGGAGGGAGAGATACATGATTATATACACCTGGAAAATCCTAGAGGGACTAGTACTGAACTTGCAAACGAAAATCATTCACTACGAAAGCAAAAGACTTGGCAGACGATGCACCATCCCCCCATGAAAAGCAGGGGTGTCACTAGCACGTTAAGAAACCATACAATAAGTGTCAGGGGCCCGAGACTGTTCAACTGCCTCCCAGCACACATAAGGGGGATTACCAACAGACCCCTGGCAGTCTTCAAGCTGGCACTGGACAAGCACCTAAAGTCAGTTCCTGATCAGCCGGGCTGTGGCTCGTACGTTGGTTTGCGTGCAGCCAGCAGCAACAGCCTGGTTGATCAGGCTCTGATCCACCAGGAGGCCTGGTCACAGACCGGGCCGCGGGGGCATTGACCCCCGGAACTCTCTCCAGGTAAACTCCAGGTAAGATAACTTCACCAACACGCAGATGAAGACGCAGCTTAAGTCTCTCTTTTAGCACTCGAAAACTCATATTTAAACTTTTAATGACATAGGACGCTAATTAACACCTTGTTCCATGTCTTCAATACTGGTTTTTTGAGAAGAGTCGCTGCGGTCAACATACAAAAATTTAAGCAGAGGTGGTCTTATTAATGCTTCTTATCTTTTCTTCTGACCTCCACATAACGTCACGTGATGACCTACCTGACCTCCACATAACGTGACGTGATGACCTACCTGACCTCCACATAACGTCACGTGATGACCTACCTGACCTCCACATAACGTCACGTGATGACCTACCTGACCTCCACATGACGTCACGTGATGACCTACCTGACCTCCGCATAACGTCATGTGATGACCTACCTGACCTCCACATAACGTGACGTGATGACCTACCTGACCTCCACATAACGTCACGTGATGACCTACCTGACCTCCACATAACGTCACGTGATGACCTACCTGATCTCCACATAACGTCACGTGATGACCTACCTGACCTCCACATGATGTCACGTGATGACCTACCTGACCTCCACATAACGTCACGTGATGACCTACCTGACCTCCACATGACGTCACGTGATGACCTGCCTGACCTCCACATGACGTCACGTGATGACCTACCTGACCTCTGCATAACGTCATGTGATGACCTACCTGACCTCCACATAACATGACGTGATGACCTACCTGACCTTCACATAACGTCACGTGATGACCTACCTGACCTCCACATAACGTCACGTGATGACCTACCTGACCTCCAAACGTCACGGTGACCTACCTGACCTCCACAAAACTCACGTAGCCTACCTACCTCCCAATGATTCACGTGATGGCCTTTTCCGCCCCTCCACATAACGTAAACGTGATGATACCACATCCCATGACGTCAGTGATGACCACCTAAAACCTCCACATGACGTCACGTGAGCCTCCCTGACCTCCACATCCGCACGTGATGACCTACCTACCCCCACATACCACAGTGATCCCCTACCTGCCCTCCACATAACGTCACTGATGACCTACCTGCCCCCACATTCACTGATGCCACCTACCTCCACATAACGTCAGTGAACCTCCCGATTTTCCCACATAATGTCATGTGATGACCTCCTCCCCCCACAAAATGTCACGTGATGACCCCCTTTGACCCCACGAACTCAAGGATGACCTACCTACCTCCCCCTAACGTCATGTGATGCCCACTTGACCCCCAAAAAAACGTCACGGATCCCTCCTGACCCCCACTAAAGTCGGGGGTACTTCTTTTCACCTGGTGGGGGGTGTCCTTTGGAAGGATTTTTTCCATTGGGGAATTGATACATCCAGGTTAAATGGATTCTCTGTATATCACTCATAATTTACTAATTACATAACCAATATATGTGATGAATTCGATTTTATTTTAATGACGTAACTGCATAACCTTCTCTGTTTGCAATATAAAAGAGGTATCAACAATGGGCCAGTAAGCTTGCTGCAGTGCTCCTCCAGTCTATATATGAAGTTGCAGTGAACATAGAATGAGCCAGATGGGACAAAGTTAAATGAAAAAAAAATTAGATCTTGCAAAATTTGCCAATGCTGGCTGGGAACAATGACTTGGTGGCCCCTTAATGGCCTTCTGTCCCCTCCAGAGAGGCAAGAGGCCATACGAAGGAAAATGCTTGAGGTTACTATATAACTTAGCCAATAGAACTTGAACTCCTTGACGTCACAGACTCGCTAATATCCATAATGACGTCAACACACTCAAAGCGGAAACTTCTCAAAACACCTGAAATTAAGTCTCCTTATATGAAGACATATTGGTTATAATTTTTTTTAGATAAACTCAGGAAGCTACTCTGACAGAAATGTAAATATACATTCAATTCAATTCAATTCAAAGTTTATTTTCTATAAGGATTACAATGCTGAGTTTACAGAATTTGGTTATTGTGTGGTTTACATGTAGTAAAATAATAATTACAGAGTGTACCACTAGAACACCTTGCATGGCTAGGCATTTCGGGCAGACTTAGATTAAATTTTAAGTTTAAAATATTACAAATTATGAGGTAAGTTGGTATTATGGCTAAGTGACTTAATACTAGTCTGTGAGTTTAGCAATGTGAATGCTTTTGTTTGGCACAATACATAGTTTCAGTATTGGAGTATCACAGGCCAACTTATGACTAGTTAGGATTCATTATTTCAAGATTGAGATTGATATTTCTGTTTATGGTCAAATGGGTGAGTGAGTGTAAGTGTGAACCACCAGGTGGTATTCGTGTAATTAGTTGACAGGGTGTATCAGGGAGATAAGATGTTTTCTGCTGGTAGTTTTGACGTGCTGTTGGAGTGTGAGCAAAGTAACATTTATGAAGGGATTCAGGAGTCCTGGAGATGGGAAGTACAGTGCCTGCACTCTGAAGGAGGGGTGTTAATGTTGCAGTTTAAAAACTGTAGTGTAAAGCACCCTTCTGGCAAGACAGTGATGGAGTGAATGATGGTGAAAGTTTTTCTTTTTCGGGCCACCCTGCCTTGGTGGGAATCGGCCAGTGTGATAATAAAAAAATAAATAAATAGTTTTGAAGGTGATGAATGTGTCTGCAGTTCTAGAGTTCTCAGGTAGGGTGTTCCAGATTTTAGGGCCTTTGACATACATTGAATTTTTGTAAAGGTTTAGTCGGACACACGGAATGTCATAGAGATGTTTGTGTCTGGTGTTATGCCTGTGGGTTGTGTCACAACTATCAAGAAAGCATTTTAGGTCAAGGTTCATATTGGAATTTAAGGTCCTGTAGATGTAGATTGCACAGTAGTAAATGTGGATGTACTGAACAGGGAGTAAGTTTAGATCTATAAGAGTAGGGGGTGTGTTGCCAGGGATGGGATTTAGTGATTATTCTTACTGAGGCTTTTTGTTGGGTTATTATTGGCTTTAGGTGTGTTGCTGCAGTTGAACCCCAAGCACAGATAGCATAGGTGAGGTATGGATATATAAGTGAATGGAATAGTGTGAGAAGGGCAGTTTGTGGCACGTAGTATCGTATCTTGGAGAGGATCCCAACCGTTTTGGATACTTTTTTAGTTATGTGATGGATATGGGTGCTGAAATTCAGGTTGTTGTCGAGGTATAGGCCTAGGAATTTGCCCCCATTATGTCTGGCAATTAGAGTGTCGTCGATCTTAATGTTGATTTGCGCAACTCCTGCTCTGCTACCAAACATAATGTAGTAGGTTTTGTCAGTGTTAAGCCTAAGTTTATTGGCTGTCATCCAAGGCGATATTTTGATCAGCTCAACGTTAACCCTTTGACTGTCACGGCCGTATATATACGTCTTACGAGGTACCATGTTTGACGTATATATACTCATAAATTCTAGCGGCTTCAAATCAAGCAGGAGAAAGCTGGTAGGCCCACATGTGAGAGAATGGGTCTGTGTGGTCAGTGTGCACCATATAAAAAAATCCTGGAGCATGCAGTGCATAATGAGAAAAAAAAACTCCGACCGTTTTTTTTAATTAAAATGCCAAATTTGTGGTCTATTTTCGTATAGTATTTATGGTTGTATTCTCGTTTTCTTAGTCTCATTTGATAGAATGGAAAACATATTATAGAAATAGAGGTGATTTTAACTGATTTTACTGTAAAAAGAACCTAGAAATGGAGCTCAAAGTAGGGGAAATGTTTGATTTTTGCCAATGTTCAAAAGTAAACAAATGATGCCATTGTCCAATAAATGTCCAACTAGACATTCTAATATGCAGTCATGAATGGGTTGATGTTATTTATACAATTATTACAGTATTGCAGTAGTCTGCATAATAGTAAGTCTTCTATTTTTTGTTTGAATAAAAATTCAAAATAGAAAGCAAGAGTAATATCAGAGGGGCCTTGAGACATGACTGATGAACAAAGAAACTGTTATTTTAGAGCCAGGAATGTCTGCATTGTTCATTCTGGACCTTATTTTGAAATTGTCATATTTTTCAGTTTTCGTGAAATTGGCCAAATTGCAAATTTCTGACCACATTATTAGGTAGTTGAAATCGGTAAATGGGCAGTTTCTTGTACTCAATCGATAGAAAAAATGGAGTTCTAAAGAAGTAGCTATGAGTTTGGGCGACTGAAACAAAGGAATTAGCCGAAAATAGGGCTCAAAGTGGGCGAAATCGCCGATTTGTAAATAGCGCCGAGGTCGCTAACTTCGCGAGAGCATAATTCCGTCAGTTTTCTATCAAATTTCGGTTTTTTGGTGTCATTACAATCGGGAAAAGATTCTCTATCATTTCATAAGAAAAAATAATTTTTTTTTTAAATTTTGCAACACCAGGAGACACCTCAGGATTGGGGGTTGCGTCAGTCAAAGGGTTAACAATGGTGTTGAGGGTGGCAAGATTAGGGTGAGAGATGACATAAGTCGTGTCGTCAGGAAAGAGAATGGGGTTCAGGTGTTGAGATACGTTTGGAAGATCATTGATGTATATGAGGAAGAGCAGGGGACAAAGGACACTTCCCTGCAGAACTCCAGTATCAAGTGACCGTGTTGTTGATGCTGTGTCTTTAATGGTGACATACTGATACCTATTAGTAAGGTAAGATTTGAAATATGCAAGTGCATGGCCTCTTATACCATAATGGTCAAGTTTGTAGAGTAGGATGCCGTGGTCTACTGTGTCAAAAGCTTTTCTTAGGTCAACAAAAATTCCTAGTGGATATTCTTTATTTTCCAATGCTGTGTAAAGCAGCTCTAGCATTTTTATTATTGCATCGTTAGTGCTTTTATTTTTCCTGAATTCAAATTGGCAGGGGTTGAGTATGTTTTGTGCCGTTATAAATGAATATAGTCTGCTGTGCACAAGTTTCTCAAAGATTTTGGATAGCAATGGTAAGTTTGATATTGGCCTATAGTTGTTTAAATCTGTAGGGTCACCACCTTTATGTATTGGTGTAACCCTTGCCGTCTTGAGTAGTTTCGGGAAGGTGCTAGTTTCTAGTGACTTGTTAAAAAGTAATGAGATAGCATGCGAAAGGACATGGGCCGCTCGCTTGTACAATAATGATGGGACATGAGACAGATTCCATGAGTTATTTTTAAGTGACTTTATAATCTCGGTGACTTCCGTGGGCTCAGTTGGTGCAAGATAGAAGGAATTTGGGAAATTCCCAATTCCAGGGCCAGACTCATGGAACTCCGTGTTCATCAAGAACTGCAAGAAGCCCCTATCACGAGCTTTTAACACCCTATGGAAAGGGAGCATGGACACGGGGGTCATCCACAGTTACTAAAAACAACAGGCATAGCCCCACTCCACAAAGGGAGCAGTAAAGCAATAGCAAAGAACTACAGACCAATAGCACTAACATCCCAAATCATAAAAATCTTTGAAAGGGTCCTAAGAAGCAAGATCACCACCCATCTAGAAACCCATCAGTTACACAACCCAGGGCAACATGGGTTTAGAACAGGTCGCTCCTGTCTGTCTCAACTAGATGCACTAGAAGACAAAAAGAATGCAGATGTAATATATACAGACTTTGCAAAAGCCTTCGACAAGTGTGACCATGGCGTAATAGCGCACAAAATCCGTGCTAAAGGAATAACAGGAAAAGTTGGTCGATGGATCTATAATTTCCTCACTAACAGAACACAGAGAGTAGTAGTTAACAGAGTAAAGTCCAAGGCAGCTACGGTGAAAAGCTCTGTTCCACAAGGCACAGTACTCACTCCCATCTTGTTCTTCATCCTCATATCTGGCATAGACAAGGATGTCAGCCACAGCACCCTGTCTTCCTTTGCAGATGACACCCGAATCTGCATGACAGTGTCTTCCATTGCAGACACTGCAAGGCTCCAGGCGGATATCAACCAAATCTTTCAGTGGGCCGCATAAAACAATATGAAGTTCAACAATGAGAAATTTCAATTACTCAGATATGGTAAACACGAGGAAATTAAATCTTCATCAGAGTACAAAACAAATTCTGGCCACAAAATAGAGCGAAACACCAACGTCAAAGACCTAGGAGTGATCATGTCGGAGGATCTCGCCTTCAAGGACCATAACATTGTATCAATCGCATCTGCTAGAAAAATGACAGGATGGATAATGAGAACCTTCAAAACTAGGGAGGCCAAGCCCATGATGACACTCTTCAGGTCACTTGTTCTATCTAGGCTGGAATATTGCTGCACACTAACAGCACCTTTCAAGGCAGGTGAAATTGCTGACCTAGAAAATGAACAGAGAACCTTCACGGTGCGCATAACGGAGATAAAACACCTCAATTACTGGGAGCGCTTGAGGTTCCTGAACCTGTATTCCCTGGAATGCAGGCAGGAGAGATACATGATTATATACACCTGGAACATCCTAGAGGGACTAGTACTGAACTTGCACACGAAAATCACTCACTATGAAAGCAAAAGACTTGGCAGATGATGCAACATCCCCCCAATGAAAAGCAGGGGTGTCACTAGCACGTTAAGAGACCATACAATAAGTGTCAGGGGCCTGAGATTTTTCAACTGCCTCCCAGCATACATAAGGGGGATTACCAACAGACCCCTGGCAGTCTTCAAGCTGGCACTGGACAAGCACCTAAAGTCGGTACCTGACCAGCCGGGCTGTGGCTCATACGTTGGTTTGCGTGCAGCCAGCAGTAACAGCCTGGTTGATCAGGCTCTGATCCACCAGGATATCATGTGGGTTTTCGATACGTGGATGGGGTAAGAATACTCACGTAGGCTGGTAGTACATATAATATAACGGAAGATATGGGAAGCACCAACAGCCGACCTGTCTCTCTCTCTGCCTAACTACGACTGACACATAGTGCCTACGGGTGAGGGTGTTTGAAATCCTGCTATGGTCAGCAGCAATATGAATACAGTCAGTGATTCACGCAGAGACGGTTGGTAGTGAGTCATCTACTGGTACACTGGTTACTGGTAACTGGTTACTAGGAACTAGTACTACTACTGAGAGCTCGGCGATGCTAACATATGTCGCCCCGACATACAACTAATACAAACTAGAGATGGCAGGTGTATGGCTTGGGCTGATTCTATACAATGTCAAAGTACACAACAATTGAACATTATAACATACATAAGTAGAATATTGGAATGGAAGCTTTCGTAACTGAAACTGTAGTGCAATACAAGGTATAATATAGCACAACTCATCGAGTGAAACTCAACGTTGAGATTACACAATAGAAGTGATAAAAAAAATTTGATCGATCGATCAGTATTCATGTGATCTACAGATTCTGAGGAAGGAATATATACAAAGAAAGAAGTGTTTAACAGAAAGGCAGATTCGGTGCACTCAAATCTAGACTGTTAACTCTCAGAATTTGGAAAGAACGTGAACACACACAAAAAAATTCTTGAATACTGATAAGTTGATACTGTAATTATTCATCTATACAGGTTATTTACATTTAACCCCAACTCTGCTAGGGTGAGATTGACATATGCAGAATGGGTGTCATCTCTGGGAGGATCAAACTCTGTAACACTGGCTAACTCGTGCTGTATTTGAGGCAAATCTGAATTGGTAGTTACAAATGATACTTGAGGATTTCTCAATACCTGTCGTGTACATAGGGAATAACGACATTCAGGTACTGAGTATCAGAGGTAGAGAGTACAGGATCAGGAGGATTGTCAGAGTCTGTCACATTAGTCTGGGTTGGAACATCATTATCATCACATACTAACTTCATATGATCTAAATGCGATTCTTTATACTGACCAGTACATACTAATTTCTCTAACCTTATACTTATTACCAGTGATATGTTCAACTACTCGATAAGGACCAACAAACTTTTGATCAAGCTTAGGCATTGCAGACGTTTTGTTAAAGTTAGTCAGCATAACTCTCGAACCAACTTTGATTTTGGATGTCTTTGCTCGATGTTTTGCGACTCTTGTAAATTCTGCTGTGATTTATAAAGTGTTTCACGGTTTCTTCTAAAAACACTTTGAGCTAAGCTGGTACGAGTTGCTAGGGAAATCTCGGGGTTTTGTAATTTGGTTTGGGATTAGAATATAGCAACTCATAAGGCAAACGTTTATCTACACCGTACAATGCATAATGTGGAGTGTCACCTATAGAAACATTGTAAGCAGAATTTATAGCACACTGCCACATCAGGTATAACTTCACCCCAAAGTTTCACTGTTGGGATTGATAGTGGCTCTCAAGACATCAAGTACTTTCTTATTGGTACGTTCTGCTAACCTATTGCGGGCAGGATGATGAGGAACAAGGGTGGATTTAGAGATCTTGTACAAGGTACACAAATTTTCAAGAATCTCATTACAGAATTCACCTCCATTATCTGTTACTAGGACTTAGGGGTGGTATGCCTGCAGATAATGCTTTCTTTAAACGCTTTAGCTACGTCTCGGCAGTCTTATCTGCAATAGGAACTAACTCACAATATCTGGTGAAATGGTCTACCATAACACATACATGTTTGTTGCCTTGGAGGGAACATTGGAAATTAGTTAACAAATCTACGAAAACTCTTTCCCACGGTTCGTTTAGTGGTTGGATACACTTGGATTGGATTAGGGCCATTAGCATTCCCTTTTATGTTGCATGCAGACACTACATTTCTTAACATACTCAAAAATAATCATTGCCATACAGGGCCAAAAGTATTTCAATCTGGCTTGTTTTAACTGAATGATCAATACCAGGGCACGCAACACCTGGTACATCGTGAACTAGCTGTAAGGCTACATTCACTAGTGACTGTGGAATTACAAAGTGGTAAACTCTTCTGCTAGGAGTACCCAACTCGGCTGTTCGATACAGTAATTCTTGGTTCATGACAAAGTCACTGATGGTGCTGGTGGCTTCAAAGTCAGAATAAGATCTTCCGGGAGCAGGAATCGAATCACACCAAACCACATGGGATCTGTTCGTTGAGCATTCTTTACATCTTCACACTAAATGGAGGGTCTGCATTTACTATACTAACATGCCCGCGATAAGGCATCTGCGACTACATTTGACTTGCCAGGTAAGTGTTAAAAGGGTGGGATTGAACTCTTGGATAGTCAAGGTCCATCTGGCTACCTTCCAGTGGGTTGTTTGTTCTGAAAAAAAGGTATCAGTGGAGCATGGTCTGTCAAGACATGAACAGGTACTGATAAAAATGTCTCGGAAGGGTTTTAAAGACCATACTATTGCTAAAGCTTCTTGCTCAGTTACTGTATAATTATGTTCAGCCTTCGCAAGGACTCGGCTAGCAAATGCAACTGCGTTGTACTTGCCATCACCCTTCTGAGCTAGTACGGCACCTATGCCAATAGAACTAGCATCAGTAGTCAGAAGGGCTTAGAAAAATCTGGAAATTTCAAAATTGGAGCAGATGTTAGCTTTTCTTTTAGAGTTTGGAATGCTCTTTCTTGACGGAAGGTCCAAACAAAAGGAGCATCTTTCTTAAGCAACTCAGTTAGAGGAGCAGCTATGGAAGAAAAATTGGCAATGAAAGTTTCTATAAAAACCTGCTAACCCACAAAGGATCTTACAGCATCAGCATTTTTGGGGATTTGGGAAAAATTTTAGTACTGCAGTTACTTTACTTTGGTCATTGAAACCCCTCAAGGAGTAACTACGTGACCAAGAAACTTGATTTCTGATCTGAAAAATTGACATTTACACAGTTTGATCTTTAAATTGGCTTCTTCAAGCTTACCAAGTACTACATCAAGTCTTTTCAAGTGTGTATCCACATCTTTAGACATGACGATTATGTCATCTAAGTACACCATAAGTGCATTACCTATGAGACCTCTAAAGATATTAGTCATGAGCCTTGAGAACGTGATAGGGGAGGTTCGTAATCCAAACGCCATACGGAGGAAGTGATAATGACCTGTAGGAGTGGAGAATGCAGTTAGCTCTTGGCTGTTCTCGTGAAGAGGGACTTGCCAAAACCTTTGTAACAAATCCAGGGATGAAAAGACCTTGTTATCTCCAATGTTACGTAAAAGATCACCCAGTACAGGGAGTGGAAAGCGATCTGGAATAGTTTTCACATTTAACTTCCTAAAGTCAATCACTGGGCACCAAGTACCATCCTTCTTAGGTGTACTAGGATCAAGGGTGCATTCGAAGGTGAATTGCTAGGTGCAATAACTCCATCATCAAGCATTTGATTGATCAATTCTTCTGCGACGGCAACTTGTGAATGAGGCATTCTGTACGCAGGTATGTAGATAGGTCTAGTATCAGGTTCAAGTGGAATACAATGGGACAATAAGTTCGTTATATCCATCTTCTCACCTGGTAAGGCAATGGCTTTACAACGTTTGTTCAACAGAGTCAACAAATGCTTGACTTCATCTGGGAAGTCAGTGGGAGCTAAGGGCTTTCTCCTCAACTGGTGGAACAGATTGATCCAGTGAAGTGGATGAGGTCTCCCCTGTAAAATAGCACCGACCCACTGGTCAGGTGACAACTCATCCTCTACCTGAACAGGGGAAGGATAGTGAACAAGGTCAACAAATTGGTATTTGCTCTGAGACGAACACTGTGACCAGAAGTGGGTTTGCTAGGAAGAAATGGATCTTACATCTCTTACAACATGTAAGGATGGTTCAACAAATAGACCTTTTACTTTGCAAGAATCACTGCCAACTAGGACGTTTCACCATCTGGAACACTAGGAACAACAACAGACACTCTAGTGAGGGCACTAGCTGCGACAGAAACGTCTTTCTGCAGACGGCATGTGACATCAACAAGAGATGGCATTACTAGTTGCAAGTAATCTTTTCCGACAAGGCGTCCCCTTTTGGAGAAACTACTACTTGAACTAGCAGACATTGCAGGGATAGGCTCAGCACTCAAGGTAGTCAAGCGTCCTCAGACACTTGGGGGTAACTGGGACACTATCTTGCAGTCTGAAGTTCAGGAACACAGACAGGAGTGACAGGATCATCGTGCCTGACTGCTTGGGTAAAGCACTGGAAAATGCACTGGCCTGTAAGGACTTAATTCGAATGTCGTACTCTGCGGCAGTATGGCAGATCTCGGATCCAAACTGGTAACCCCAAAATGGTACGATCAAGTCATCAATTTGGGCATGCCATCGATAAGGGTCGAGCACAATGCGTAAGTCTCGCATAGAAGCAAATATCAGTAGGAGGTCACCAGGGAAAGTAATCTGGTCGACAACAAGGAAGGAAGCAGTGAAGTCTCTACCTTGGATACAAAAAGTGAGGGAAGTCCGACCTCGGACACGCAGGTGAGAACCAGCTACTCCACTAAGGGAGGACACATGAGTCGGTTCTATGAGAAGGACATGTCGTAACTGCTTATCCCTAAACAAACTAGACCTGATAATATTGACTTGCGCACCAGAGTCCATGAACAAATGAACAGGCACATTATGAACAGATGCTTGCACTATAGGTCCTCTTGTTGCATTGGAAGTTATGTGCAAACAAAAAGGTGGATTGTCATCAGCAAAGATTTTTTCCACTTCATCCCAAATCACTACATCAGAGACATATGAAGCAACATCATTAGCAGGATTTTCATTCTCGAGACTGCTTAAGGCTTCAAAGGAATTGTGAATGGGGGATGGTGTACTCCATTAAACACCTACTGTCACCATGGGACGGTTTGACTGGGCACTCGAATTCCCCGAATTGGAAGAATGAGCCTGGTTCTGGTTATTTTGAGAACCACGATGTCTATTCCTCTATGGGTTCTGCGGTTTGGAACGGCCATGGAAAGACCTAGAGTACTGAAGGTTTTTAGAGAGCATTGCACTCAGATGTGTCATGTCCATGTATTCTATGATAAGTACAGTAGGGGAAAATCTGACTGGTACTCATCATCAGTACGATGCCTCTAGGGTAACTATCAGGACAATTATTGCAATAGGCCACGGAAAACCACAGTTGTAACAAGTCCGCTGACTATGGTTACGAATTACTATGAAATACACGAGGCCCATAATGACTCTGTACACTGGTCCTTGGTGATCGCTGAGATGGTTGACGACCACGATTTGTCACTGTGGCACAAACAAGAGGTGGTGCAGACTGAGGCATAGGTGTGAAATTACTTTTGAAAACATGGGAAAGACCCTGGGGGCACAAGGAACGTACATGATTTTGGGCTGGTAAGTGGTTCCATCGTCACAGTTGGAGGATTAGCCTCATAAGCACACACGGAAGCAGGGAGCATTAGTTCTTTGATTCTCCCAAAAACTGCTAGTTAGCAAACGATACTGTGGATGGTTTACCTCGTCAGGGACAAAAGCTGAGGACTGGACAGCAATGATAAATGATGATAAAAGTTTGTCTAATCTAACAGCAAATCACTCACGATTCAAATTTGTCATGGTGTAGCATTCACTAGTTTCCCAAGAACGACATATGGATCAGCTGTTTTTACTGGTACAAGGAAAAAACGAAAACAGTTCCTCATATTGTGACCACTTAGAAAGATTCGAAGTCTCGCATATCAAGGAGATCAACAACGTGAACAGTAGCAGGGGGCCGATGAAGAGCTTCTTTCACAAGTCTGATAAGACTTTCCTCTGAAGGAAGACCCTCAATAGAGCATTAACACGAGAACGAAATGGCAGTAAACCATGCTTCAAGACTATGTACATGGCCAATGAATAAAGGTAACGCATCAAGGAATCACGAGTAAAACTATAGTGTCTCAGTGTCTGGGTCGGTCTGTCAGTCGATAAGGAACTGTTTAGGACTGATGACAGGAGCAGCAGTAGCCTGAGAGGTCTGAGTGTCGACATTCACTAAAGTATCACTTGACGGTATGTGAGACATAATGGCAAAGAAGTTGCACGAGAACAAATAAGGCAAAAATAATGAACAATAAAAATGATACAAAATGCTAAAACTGAAATAAAAGAGATGCAACTAATTCTGCAGAAGTAATAAAAAAATGTCTAAGATACACTGCAAGAGGAAGGACAACTCAATGTAAAGGACTGCTGGACAAGATAAAAAAATTACATTTACATTTACAAGTAAAAAATATTACTGGAGACTGAATTAAATGCAAAATGAGCTGTCTGTACTCTTGCTAATAAAGGAATTAACTAATAAAATTGTAATTCAATATAAAAAGTATAAAATAAAATCATTAAATTGTATGCAACGAGAGATAACTGGGAAAATTTAAAAAATTTTCTAAGAATGCATAAACAAAATTAAAATACGTATAATGCAAAGACAACATGAGGAAAAAATAATAAAATGAAAAACAAGACTCAAACAATAATGAACTGAGAATAATAATGCATAAAAATATCAATAAAAGAAAAATAATTCACTGCAGAACAAGTGCAACAAAATAAGGTGTAGAAATAATCACTGCAGTAATAAAGTTACACTGGGAAAATGTAGGTTAAATAATAAAATAAAAATATGAAGAAAAACTGATTGAACACTTTAACTCTTAATTGTAAATTAGGCAAAACAATTTACTCAGAGTAAAGAAAACACTTTACGTTAAAAAAGAAATTGAAATTACACTAGGAGTGAATTTGTTCAAAGAAATATGAAAAATATGAATAAAAATAAAACAAGAAACAAAACTGGAAGTGTAACACTTACAAGTGGCAGGGCACACAACATATTCACTTATTCATTTTGTTTTTTGTATATTCTGACAACAAAATCTTGCTGTGACTGATACGACAAAAATTGCTGGCAATAATAATGGTACACAAGTCTGCGAAAAGATCAGGGAATGAGACACTGCTGGTGTACGAAAAAAAAGGTATACATAGAAATAAATGGATAATTTGGTATACAACAAATACTGGAGAATACAATGCTGAAAGAATAAAAGATAAAAAAATGAATGAATTACTTCACACGGAATGACTGACTGGTACACTACACAATAATACTTACTACAGACAGAGAGTAGCAAAAAAAAAAAAAAAACACAGATAAAAATTATAAAAATGAAACACAAGAGATGAGCGATAACACTGAAAAATATTGCTAAAATAATGAGTCAAAGAAACACTGAGTCTACACTGAAAAACACAAGGCTTAGAGTACACAAGAATTTCACTGTAAATGTCTCACACACGCAAATGTCTTTAAATGCAGGAAAATGTCTCTAGAAAATTATCACTGAAGTCTGGAGTAGAAGACGGGATGACTAGTGATGAGGGGAAGGTTGTCCTGCGGGTGATGCCGCCTACACTCACACTGTCGTCGGAAGGAATGCGCTTTCTAGGTGAACTCACATAACTGGCTTTATCGTTGGCGCTCAGCTACAATCTCTTGACCAATTATGTGAGCCAAAACAGTACTAGGACCCGGAACAAGGGTGCAAACAGCCACAGGTAGGTGAGTGAAGAGTGTGTGGCGGGTGGGTGAAGGGAGCGTGACTCTTGCTGGCGCTCACTGGTGCGCACTCCACTCACTACCCACGAAGGTGACTTAACTAAGCCACAATATGCCACAGGGAATGGTGAAAATCATTCTTAGCAGCATCCAACTGGTGATATATGAGACAATACTTCAGAGGAACTTGCGTGGCTTACTTCTCTCTCTCAGCTGGGTTAGAAGCTGGGTTGGCTGACTGGCTTAACCCACGAGAATGGCTGACTGGAAGACGTGTAACGATGCACACAGCATGAAGGAGCAGGTAGATGACAGGAGACAGGCTGGATGGTAGGCTGAGGCAGGCTGACTAGCGCTCACTTCCACAGTCTGGTTTGGCTGGCTTAATTGCAAAATCTGGGTCAACCCTCAGAGATTGAAGCAATTAACACACGAACTAAGCCAGGAAGCTTGAAAAACGGCTGCAACAGGCTTGCAGGCTGGAGTACACAGGGTGGTGGCTGAGACGGTTCACCTCTGACCTGCTGGCAACCCACAAACAGTCTTCTAACATCTGAAATACCCTTAAATCCACGCTCACACCGGTGCCACCATTTATCATGTGGGTTTTCGATACGTGGATGGGGTAAAAATACTCACGTAGGCTGGTAGTACATATAATATAATGGAAGGTATGGGAAGTGCCAACAGCCGACCTGTCTCTCTCTCTCTGCCTAACTACGACTGACCCATAGTGCCTACGGGTGAGGGTGTTTGAAATCCTGCTATGGTCAGCAGCAATATGAATACAGTCAGTGATTCACGCAGAGACGGTTGGTAGTGAGTCATCTACAGGTACACTGGTTACTGGTAACTGGTTACTAGGAACTGGTACTACTACTGAGAAGGAGGCCTGGTCACAGACCGGGCTGCAGGGGCGCTGACCCCCAGAACTCTCTCCAGGTAAACTCCAGGTAGGTAGTCCCCAGCATGGGCTGTGTCAGTGGGATGCAGTGGTGTTTCATTAGGTTTAGTTAGGACAATATTGTTTTTTTTCAGTTTATGGGTCCCTAGAATCTGAGAGAGTGTTTTCCAGGTCTTTTCTATATCTCCTCTTGTGTCAGTGAATCTACTGGAGTAGTATAGTTGTTTGGCTTTATTACTTTGGTGAGGACTTATGAATAGTGTTTAAGAATATCTTTGTGTATTAAGCCCTGTCTATATTGCTTTTCATATTGGTGTTTCTTATCAAGGGATTTCAGAATGGTGCTGGTTAGTCATGGGCAACCAAGACGTTTGTTTGTGATCTGTTTCATTTTTATAGGACAATGTTTGTTGTATAGTCCAAGTAATTTGTTAAGAAAAATGTCTGTCCAGTCATCAATACCATTGGCCTTGGAGAATTCTGTAGGTCAGTCAAGTCTCTAGGTCAGCTGTTAACTTCCTTATTGAGGCCTCGTCATGGAGTCTAAATGAAACTTTGTTGTATTCAAGTGGTGGTTTACTAATGTTTGTCAGGAGGAAGGTAGGGTAGTGGTCTGTAGTGCTATCTGTGATTATCCCTGATCTAAGGGGGGCTAGTATATTGGTCCATATGTGGTCTATTATGGTTGCACTTGTCTCAGTGAGCAGCCCCCAATCCTGAGGTGCCTCCTGGTGTCGCAAAATTTAAAAAAAAAAAAAATTTTTTTTCTTATCAAATGATAGAGAATCTTTTCCCGATTGTAATGACACCAAAAAACGAAATTTGATGGAAAACTGACGGAATTATGCTCTCGCGAAGTTAGCGACCTCGGCGCCGTTTACAAATCGGCGATTTCGCCCACTTTGAGCCCTATTTTCGGCTAATTCCATTGTTCCAGTCGCCCAAACTCATAGCTATTTCTTTAGAACTCCATTTTTGCTATCGACTGAGTACAAGAAACTGCCCATTTACCAATTTCAACTACCTAATAATGTGGTCAAAAATTTGCAATTTGGCCAATTTCACGAAAACTAAAAAATATGACAATTTCAAAATAAGGTCCAGAATGAACAATGCAGACATTCCTGGCTCTAAAATAACATTTTCTTTGTTCATCAGTCATGTCTCCAGGCCCCTCTTATATTACTCTTGTTTTCTATTGTGAATTTTTATTCAAACAAAAAATAGAAGACTTACTATTATGCAGACTACTGCAATACTGTAATAATTGTATAAATAACATCAACCCATTCATGACTGCATATTAGAATGGCTAGTTGGACATTTATTGGACAATGACATCATTTGTTTACTTTTGAACATTGGCAAAAATCAAACATTTCCCCTACTTTGAGCCCCATTTCTAGGTTGTTTTTATAGTAAAATCAATCAAAATTACCTCTATTTCTATAATATGTTTCCCATTCTATCAAATGAGACCAAGAAAACGAGAATACAACCATAAATACTTACGAAAATAGACCAAAGCAACTTGAATTTAACCTTAAAAAAGGAAAAAACTGCCAACACACCCAAAAAGGAAAAACACAACACCTGAGGTACCCCATTAAAAACAAAATTTGTTTTATTTCTCTTATAGTTTAACAATGGGGGGTTTTTACATATTATAAAAATATTAATTACATTTTTGGGGTTTTTAATAAATAAAATATGAATTAAAAAGGGCCCCACTGAATGCCTTTAAAAAAACACTTTGTCTCACGAATCTAAGATGTCAGGGCGCCTAGGGGAGTAAAAAACACAACCCATTGGAGCCCACCCCCCTGTTTAAACGAGGGACTAAATTACTAAACTTGTGGGTTTGAGGACTAGGGGTGAATAACGACGTAAAAAATTTTCAAGGGATAACTGATGCGGTGGACAGATACCTCTGCTCGTAGACGGGAAAACAAAACTGCAGTTCATAACACAGACGAGTTCGGATGAAAATTTTTTCTTTCTTTGTTTATTTTTTATTATTATTTTTTTTATTATTATTATTATTATTATAAAAGAAAAAGCGCTAAGCAAAAGGGCTATTCAGCTTTAAGAGGTGAAGGGAAACGCCCTGAACATGAATTTCCGTACAACTTTAAAAAAAGGTACGAGGGGGGTCTTCAAGTCAGGTAAACCCTGTAATAGGCACGGAAAAATGTAAAGTCGTTAAAGTGTGGGTAACTCCGGGGGACAGACAGTCCTCGATGACGCCTGACATTCTTGAGTATTATGAAAAAGATTGACCCCTGAACCCACATAGGCGAAACATACAACGGCACGTAACACAGGAAAAAAGACAGAAGGAAAAACAACAATCTGGAGACCGATGATGGAAGTAATGGGAGCAGTTAAACAGCACATCTGCAATTTTTAAAATATCAAAGAGGGGAGGGGCAAACCTCTTTAGATACTTTTTACAGCCAGGAATAAAGGAAACCCCTCGCTGAGAGGAAAACTGAATCGGGGTATCTTGAAAGTCCAAAAGTCCATGTCAAGGATGACATTGTGGTGGAGGAAAGAAAAGGAAAGGAAGTCAGACTGATGGTTAAATTACTTTTTTTTTAAAAACTGGGACACTAAAAATTTCAGGGTTTATATAGTGTTATTTTATTCCAAGAAACAACAAATGATAGTTTGTGTTATAACCTAGTAAAAAAATTTTCATTTTCGTCGGGTTCCTAGGAAATTAGCATCATTTCCCAAGTCTTTATAACTAAACCAACTTTAAAAAAGCAATTTTGATCCCCGAACTTTGCTTTTGTGGTCAGGACACTTCTGGAATACTTTCAAGAAATACTGACATAAAACTATTATGTTGTAGAGTTTTGCTTGACAATTATAAAACCAGGGGCTCACAAACCAGCATTCAATTCAGCTCTGGCTACCTGAGAAGACACATCAGAAGAGAAATAGCATTAGGAGGCTGCAGTCATTCTCCAGATGAATTCTGCTACATGTGGTCAATTCATTAAGGCAAGAGCGAAGAATTCTCTGCAACAGCATCTAAATAAATGTGTGAAGCTTACAAAGAAGCATATTTTGTCACGCCAGATGTGGACCAAGACAAGACCTGGGCGCCTCATGTTGCTTGTGAACATTGTAAGAAAACGTTGGAAGGTAAAAAAAGTTATTAGTTATATGAAGGGTAAAATCTTGAATAGGAACATTTTTTAAATGAAATGATGTAACAGAAACTAATTCTTTTGTTCATTTACAGGATGGTAAAGAGGAGAGAAAAAAGTCATGAAGTTTGGTGTTCCTAGAATATGGCGAACCCACTGATCACTCAAACAACCGCTACTTCTGTCTGGTTGTCATTCGTCTCTCGACCTGCGGGGAGAGAGGACGCTTCTACAGGTTCTCTTGCACGCCACCTGGTGAGGAAAACATAGCATTAGAACATAAGAACATAAGAACGAAGGAACACTGCAGAAGGCCTACTGGCCCATGCGAGGCAGGTCCAAGTCCCTACCGGCTTAAGCCAATGCACCCAACCTAGTCAGGTCAGGTCACATTGACTCAAGGGAGGAACACGGCAACCGACCCGTTAGCACAAGCTATCAGGTCTAACTCACACCCACCCACATCTACTCATGTATTTATCCAACCTATTTTTAAAGCTACACAACGTTCTGGCCTCTATAACGGTACTTGGGAGTTTGTTCCACTCATCCACAACTCTATTACCAAACAGTACTTTCCTATATCCCTCCTGAATCTGAATTTTTCCAACTTAAAACCATTGCTGCGAGTCCTGTCTAGGCTAATATCAGCACACTATTTACATCCCCTTTATTTATTCCTGTCTTCACTTATAAACCTCAATCATATCCCCCTAATTCTACGTCTTTCTAGAGAGTGCAGTTTCAGGGCCTTAGTCTATCCTCATAGGGAAGGTTTCTGATACATGGGATCATCTTTGTCATCCTCCTTTGTACATTTTCCAGAGAATTTATATCCATTCTGTAATACGGTGACCAAAACTGTGCAGCATAATCTAAATGAGGCCTAACAAGGATGTATAGAGTTGAAGAACACTGAGGACTCTATTATTTTATGCTTCTTGATATGAAGCCAAGGATTCTATTAGCTTTATTGCGAACACTTATGCACTGTTGTCTTGGTTTCAGATTATGCTACCAGAACTCCTAAATCTTTTTCGCAATCCGTAATATTAAGATCTACATTATTTAGTTTATATGTGGCATGGTTATTGTCCTGTCCAACATTTAGAACTTTGCATTTGTCTTATTAAACTGCATCTGCCACTTCTCCGGACCACTGCATCAGTCTATCAATCTTCCTGGAGTGCTCGAATGTCCTCGTCAGAATGAATTCGACGGCCTATTTTGGTGTCATCGGCAAACTTGCCGATGTCGCTCTTATGCTCATCTATGTCGTTTATGTAGATTGTGAACAGCAGGGGGCCCAACACTGACCCCTGTGGAACACCGCTCGTGACGCTTCCCCACTCTGATTTCTCCCATTATGCAAACTCTCTGCTGCCTATTTGTCAACCATGCCTCTATCCAGGAAAAAATTTCTCCTCCTATTCCATGTGCTTTAATTTTCCTCAATAGTCTCTGATGTGGGACCCTGTCAAAAGCCTTACTGAAGTCCATATACACAATATCATATTCGTTACCATGATCTACCTCCTCAAATACCTTAGTGAAAAAAGTTAATAAATTCGTAAGGCAGGAACGTCCCTTTGTAAAACCATGCTGAGATTCGTGATTAATTTATGCTTTTCAAGGTGGCTACGAACTGCCTCGGCAATTATTGATTCCATAAATTTTCCCACTATGGAGGTTAGGCTATTTGGTCTATAGTTCGAAGCTAAGGACCTGTCACCTGTTTTGAAAATAGGTATCACATTTGCCATTTTCCACTTATCTGGCACCATGCCAGTTTGTAGTGATATGTTGAAAAGATTAGCCAAAGGTGTGCTAAGCTCCTCTTTACATTCCTTTAGAACCCTTGCATACAGTTCATCAGGGCCTGGGGATTTGTTAGGTTTTAATTTATCTATTTGCCTAAGGACCATGTCACTTGTGACCCTAATAGTGCACAGTTTATTATCGTCCTGTTCTACATAATTTATCATTACTGGAATATCCTGGTATCCTCCTGTGTAAAAACTGAGAGGAAGTATGTGTTTAAAAATTCTACACATTTCCTTATCACTGTCAGTGAGCTGACCCGAGGAACTTTTGAGTGGGCCTATCTTGTCCCTGATCTTACTTCTGTATACCTGAAAGAATCCTTTTGGGTTAGTCTTCGATTCTCTTGCAACTTTAACCTCATAATCTCTTTTTGCTTTTCTAATTCCCTTTTTTATTTCTCTCTTTAACTGAATATATCGATTTCTTAATTGCCCCTCTCCTCTTTTGATTTGCCTATATATGCCTCTCTTTTGACCAATCAGATATTTTAATCTATTGTTCATCCATTTAGGATCATTTTTGTTTGATCTGATTTCCCTATTTGGAACATAATTTGACTGAGCAGCTAGAACTATGCCCTGGAAAGCATCATATCGGCAACCATCACCACCTACCTGACCCCTAGTCAGGTCATTCCAGTTCAGCCCACCTAAGTAATTTTTCAGTCCTATGAAATCAGCCAAGCGAAAGTCAGGGACGGAGACTTGATTGCCATTATTAGGGGAATTCCATGATATGTTAAAACTGAGTGATTTGTGATCACTCTCCCAAGCTCATCATTAACCTCAAGATTATAATTAGTGTTTCCCTACTGGCAAGAACAGTCAAGGAGGTTATTTCCCCTAGTTGGCTCTGTCACAAACTGTTTTAAAAAACAATCCTGGATCGTATCAAGAAAGTCACCCGACTCTAAATTTCCTGTCAAATTGCTCCAGTCAATCTGTCTATAGTTGAAATCTCCCATTAGCACAACATTTTCGTATGTAGATGCCTTACGAATTTCGTCCCATAGAAGTTTACTGCACCCCCTATCAAGTTTTGGGGCCCTGTAAATCACACCCAAAAATTAGTTTTTCTCGCCCCGAGAAGCGAACCAAACGATTCAGTGGCTGCCCTTTCTAATTTAAAAATTTGTCTAACAAACAATTTAAATTGTCTCTGACTAATGTACTCCACCCCCCTTTCCTGTTGCCCCTGTCATGTGGAAAAAATTTAAGCCTTGTATGTGACATTCAGAGGCATCTCTTATCTTTCAGAGACCCGGGCCTGTTTAGCATAATTTATTTTTCCTGCACTTGCATTAACTTGCTCATTTTTCTTTTTCAAACCTCTCTTTTAGTATGAAAACCCTTAAGGAGCTACCCCTTGCTGCCCCGCTGCCCCCCTTTTTTTTTCGACCTTTTCTTGCTTTTTTTTATAATTTCATGCTAAAATGCTTTTTTACATTTATGTTTCCAACCCAGGTTCAACCTGCTTGTTTCCCACACACCCATACCTCTTTTTCCCCACAGTTTAAAATCTTAGGCATTTCACAAGGCCCTTCTAAACGAGTCTGAAGGCTACCACCCTGCCCCAGAGAGATAAACCCCCTCCCTTGCTACATATCATGTTTGCCATAAAAGTTGTTCCAGTTGTCAATGAATGGGATTGCAAGTTTTCCCCAGTACTGTCTACCAGCAATTTACACCAATTGCCCTAGACAACCTTTCATTTCCTACTCCCCTTCTGGGCAAATCTACATAGATTGGGGATCCCCCCCTTAGACTTAAGAAATCTATACTGACCTGTACTTATCTAGACTCTTCTCTCCTCCCCTTTTCCCAATATCATTTCCCCCCAGCACTGAGACAGATAAGGGGCTTGTTCCCTTTATTTCTGATTATCCATCTGTTGAAAATGCCCCAAACACCACCCAGGGAAGCACACCTATCTCTCATCTTCTTATCCTATTAAAAAAGCAGGGTCAACATATTTTACCTGAGAGTCCCCAACCACAAAAATGCGCTTACCTTCATTAGCGGGGGCAGATCCCCTTACCTCACGGGCCACTGAAGTACATTCATCCTGGAGAACAGGAACGATTTCCTACCTTTCAGATCTTCACTCTTAACTTTCCTTACTCTGATGCCCCCCTTACTGTGAACAACTCGCCACTTGACAGGTGCGGGCTGCACCTCACTCCCGGGTACCCTTGCTACCCCCCCCTACCCTCCTCACAGTGAAGACAGACTGCACCTCACTGCTAAAGCCCATTCCCCACATCCCAAACCCACCTCACACTCCTCCCAGGCCTTTGAGGTGGACCTTCGCCTCCAATCCCCCTGAGAAGAAAGACCTCCTCCTTCAACCCCAAACCAGTTTTTAAAAACACTGCAGAAGCAAGCCATGTTTTTAACCGCCACCAATCCCCAAAGCGCTCGGGGTTTTTAAACCTCACGTGACGCTGCCCACTGAACACTAAGAGGGCCCCAAAAGAGGGGGACCGCTGTCCGGCGCATAAATAGTCTGCATTAAAACGGGTTAGGGGTCTTTAAGCAACGCCAGATGAACGTTCCCCTCCCCAAACATTATCGGGGATGTATGGGGGAACCTTATTCCACACATAAACTTTTTTTTTTTTCGTTCGATTTCTTTCATTTTTTTGACGTAAAGAAGCACCTTTCAATAGTAATTTGACCATTTTTAAATAAGATACTCAAAAAAACAACTGAAAAAAAAAATTTTTAAATAATAATCTACATTTTGAACAGTAACTTCAACAGGGCTTGGAGAAGCTTTTTTTGGCCCTTTTATCTAGATAAAACAATGCAAATTTATTTCAAATGGTTACCGTTCTGAATTTATCCTTTTTTTTCATTTTTAAAAAAAAATAAAATTTTGTAGGGGTTTTGACTTCAGCCAAATATCTGACTTTTGCCCCACAAAAACAAAAAAAAATTTAGGGATATCTCAAAAAACAAACCGTTACTTGTAAAAAAACTTTCCTTTATTTTCTCTGTAAATTCTTTACATTCCTCTATTATTAACGAATTTACTTGCCAAAATGTAATAATTTATTTCCGAGAAAAACCCCACAAAACACCCGGGACCACCTTTTTTTTTTTTTTTTTCGAGAAAAAACTTTTTTTCCCAGTCTATACTGCATTACGAGTGTATATCTAGTTACCCAGTTCGTTTTTTTTAATAAAGGGACCCTGAGGTGAAGAAAGAGAATGGAAGCCCCCTCTAAAAGGGGGAATCTATTTTTCCGAGGAGCGCTCGGGAATATGCCAAAATTATTCATTCGGGAGATTTACCATATTTCTTTGTTTTTTATATTTTTATTTAAATTTTAGATCAATTGTGATAGATAAATAAGCCGTAGAAGCATAATAGCGTTATATTGACCATATTCCCCGGCCCCCCCCCGAACGGATTTTCCATGACGCAGAAAAAGGGGTGGGGGGAGGTTCCGGGTTTGGGTTGGAACTCTACTATAAATCCCCGCCCAAGTTTTATGATGCCAAATCGTAAATTATTATTTTAAAAAAGAATAAAAATAAATACACAAAAAAAAAACGAAAAAAAAAATTGACGACGGGTGACACACCTGCCGCGGGTGGTGACGAAAACCCAGGTGTTTTTAAATGACTATAATTCCTTGTAGGAATTCGTAAACAATGATTCGGGTACCTTTGTTTTGCCAAGAGTTAAGCTTTTTTTTCTATAAGTTTTAACTCATTTTGTGAATTTTTCGAAAAAATTTTTTCGTTCGCGCTGAGAAGTGCTACCCCTCCCCCTTTCGGGTCCCCAAAGAAGAGCTGTATGGGGTGGCACTGAAGGTATGTCAAGGGTCTTCGTGAAGTTCATGGGCTGACTTCTATTTACCCTCTCGACGAATTTCAAGAAAGGCGGATGATATCAATACGGGAGTGGGAAATATCTTGCATGATTTTCTAAGATTTTACTTGGGGGAAGGAAGGAATGTCCTTTTGAGCAACCCTACCCACAAATGTGTCATGGTTATGGACTGACACCGACGAGCATGGGAATTGGGAGGGACGGCCCTTTTGAGGGATCCGGAAGGATCCTTCCCACTGAAAAAGACCCGAGGGGGCCGATACCATCATATTTTTACATTGCATAACCATGAAAAAAAGGTTTTTTTTACACTTGCGGGGGAGAGGAAGACGGCCGTTTTTGTACTCTTTTGAGCACAGGGGGCACAAACCCCGGAGAAGGGCCCTAGGCGTCAGAACAGCTTTTGGGATACGCCCTTAAAGCCCGGACGTTTTGACGGGTGAATGAAGCCGGGGTACAGCCTATGGATGAGGAGGTTACAGGGGGAGGTGGTTTTGGAGACGGTGACACTACCAGTGGGAAAAGGGGGGGGGGGGAAAAATCGCGTCAGACAACTTTGATACGCAGGTCAGCTCAGGACGGATTTTTGGGGGCTGGCGAAGGATTTTTTTTGGGAAAAGTCGGGGCATGGGGTGGAAAGTGATTAGCAGGGTGAAAAAGGGAGGATGAACAGAACAGGGGAAGGAAGACTTAGTGAGGTTCGAAAGGAGAGCAATGTGGGGTGGAGGTCCATCAAAAGATTTGGGTTTGGGGAAATGTGTGTAAGGGGAGCTCCCCAAAAGATCACGGGGGGGTCAACTGGACGAAGTCCTTACACCGCCAGAGGGCCCGGGGAAAAAGATGTGGGGACTGTGGAGCAAAGGCAAGTCCGGGGGGAAAGGGGGGGGGGAATGGGGAATAGGGGGGAAGGGGCAGGGAGGGGGTTTGGGGGGCAGGGAAAGAGGGATTGTTAAGAAGAACCAAACCTATGAAAGGGGACCAATAAGCCTCAGTGGCACAGGGTAAGCCGCCATTCTTTTTAAAAATTCAGGTGTGTAACTTTTCAATGTAAACCGTTTGGGGGGGGGGGGGGTTTTTTGGGGGGGGTTTTTGAGGGGAGGTTGGCGGAAATAATGGTTGGGGAGTTGGTTTTTAAAGGTTATAGGTTGTTTACAAGGATCTTTGAGGGGGGGGGGGGGGGGGGGGGGTTTGGGTTGGGAGGGGGGGGGGGGGGTTTGGGGGGGTGGTTTTTTGGGGGGGGGGTTTTTTTGTAGGTTTTTAAATGGAATGAAAAGGTGAAAAGGTGGTTTTTGCGGGGTTTGGAAATCCTTTTGGGGTTTATGGGGTGTTTGGGGGGTTGGTTGGGGGCTTGGGGGGGATTGGTTGGGGGGGGGGTTTGGTTTTTTTGGGGGTTTGGGGGGGGTTTTGGGGAAGTGGAGGGGTTGGGGGGTAGGGGGTTGGGGTGAGCCATTTTTATTTAGGGATTGGGGGGTTAAAAAGGGGGTTAGTTGGGGGTGGGTGAGGGGTGGGAAATTTTTGGGGGGGGGTTTTTCAATGTTGATGAATTTGAGGGTAGAAGGATTGGAGTTTATGAGGATATGAAATTTAAATGGAGGCTTTAGGGGAGGGTGACCCTCGGGGTTTGAAATTGGGGAATTTTGGGAGAACGGGGAATAAATGGAAATGGATTTGCTGGATTGGTGGGAAAATGAGGCTAAAGTTGAAATTGCGAAATTTTTTAAAGTACGGGGTAAGGAGATGGCTAGGTGGAGCTATGGCCTACAAAATTATCTTGAGGGTCAGTTAAATGACTGTTATGCAGAGGAATGGGTGGGGCAGAGTGAGGACATGGAACGTTTGCGAAATAGGTTGGCGGAAATTCACAATGAAAAATTTGAGGCAATTCGAGTTAGGGCAGGGTTGGAGGATGTCTTAAGGGGAGATAGGCCATCGGTTTTGTATTAAGGAGGTTTAAGGAACGGCAGGCGAAGACCACCTTGGCGTATATTGAGGCAGGTACAGGGGGGGGTGGCTTTGAGGAGGGTCAAGGCCTATCCACCACAGAAAATATTAGTTTGTATGCAGATTTTTGGTTTAGGGAGAAGTGGAGGAGGGTTGGCGGGGGAGTGGGTGAGGGACGGTTTTGGGGATGAAGGTTTAATAGGTATTAAGTGAGCAGGACAGTGACAGAATCGAGGGTAGTATTAATGTAGAGGAGGTGGAGGAGGCAGTTTTTGGGATGTGCCAGGGTAAAACCCCAGGCATAGACGGAATACCAAACGATTTTTATAGGTATCATTGGGGGAGTGTACGGCATTGTCTGGTGGGAGTTTTGAGTTGTATGTTAAGTAGTGGGAGGATGGGGAAATCACAAAGAATGGGTGCCACGGTTTTAGTGCCCAAAAGAAGGAATGCCGATTTTGAATGATTACCGTGCGATTACGTTAATGTGCTCGGATTACAAGATTTTTGCTAAGGTTTTGGGCAACAGAATGAGGAAAGTGTTGGGTTTAGTATTACATAGGGGACAGTTGGGAATTCCGGGAAGAAGGATGAGGGATGGACATGGTTTGATTAGGGATTTTCTAGAGAGATGTACAGGAGGGGGAATACTAGGTTTAGATTGGGTGAATGCTTATGATTGCGTGGACAGAGATTTCTTAGGGGTTTGCTTAGAGAGGTTGGGATTTCGGGAGGGGGTAGTGAGGTGGGTGAACACCCTGTATGATGGGGCAGAGGTGAGGGTACAGGTCAATGGGAGGTTGGGTGAAAGTGTACCAATGAAGAGAGGTTTGAGGCAGGGCTGTCCGATATCACAGCTGCTCTTTGCGTGTGTGCAGAATCCTTTTTATGAGTCTGTTGAGAGGGTAATGAACAATCAGGAGATGGAAGGGGGGTGCAAAGGGGGCATCGTTGGGTATGTGGATGATACTACTGTTTTGCTAAGGGGTAAGGAGGAGTTAAGGAGGGTGGGTAGAGTGATTCAGATGTTGGTATGAAAACCGGAATGAGAGTTAATACGGTGAAATCAAGGTTACTAGAGGTGGGTAATTGGATAGGGGAGGGCTTGGGGATGGGGTTAGGATGGACATTGGTTGACAGAATCAAGGTATGTGGGATATGGTATTTGGCAGAAGAGCAGGCATGCAGAAGGGTAAATTCGGAGTCTGTCACGGGTAAGGTTTTAAGTAGACTAGGAGGTTTAAGTGCGAGGGACTTAGCTTTACATCAGAGGGTAGTGGTGGTAAATTCACTTGTCTATAGCAAGGTATGGGGGGTGGCAGAGGTTTTTTTCCCTTAGAGGTACGAGATATTGTGGAAATGCAGAGGAGGGTGCTGAAGTTTGTGTGGGCATTTGGGAGGGCATGGTTAAGTAAGGAGGTAGTTATAACGGATGTTCGGAGAGGGGGTTTAGGTTTGTTGCCTTTAGGACTGAGAGGAATGGCTGTATATATCAAGTGGAGGTATATGAGGGAAGGGGTGTGAGGGGCGCTAAAGTAGGAAGAGTTATGGAGGAGGCACGTAAATGGTGGAGTGGGAAGGAATTGAGGGTTTGTGAAATATGTTGAGATTTTTATTGACAGTGCAACAGGTGGATAAAATCAAAGTGAAACGGTTGGTGAGGGTAGTGAAAGGTCAAGGAATTATGCAAGGGTAGCCGTGTATCCAACGTATGATTGGGGGTTATTTGGAAAGATTTTAGTAAGCTTCGGATACTGGCTAGAGTAAGAGAATTAGTATATAGGTTTATCATGGGGATTCTGGCTTTCCAAGGAGGTGTTACGTGTATGGGGTTTGTGAAAGAGGCTTTTTGTCAGTTTTGTGGTGATGTTGAAACGGCGTTCATGTGGTCTTCTTTTGTACCTCCTTGGAGGGGGTGAGATCATGGATGGGTGGGTTTATCAGACTGTTGGGGGGGGGTCATTTGCCGCTTTTAAGGGCTTTACTACTAGATGTAAGGGGAGTGCCTAGGGATGTTGGAAGGGCTATAATGTATATCATAGTGGATTATCTGGACATTTCATGGGGAATGAGGGATTAAGGGGTGATATGAGGATAAAAGCGTTGGCGGCTAGATTCTATAGGACGAAGTCTAGGAATAAGTTGGTTTATGGGGCGTCTTGGGAAAAAAGTTTCCCGGAAGGTTATAGGAACCTCACTGTGGGTTCCCTTGGGCGGGGTCCCTGAGGATGGACAAAGGAGTGGTCTCCTTATGGGGGGATGTAAAGGGGGGGTTGTTTTTGGTTTTATCTGGAACTGATGTAGTGTGTAAGAGGAAGGTAGTGAGAATTAGGTATGGATGGTACGCCATGTTTCACGAGAATGTTTGTCATAGTGAGATATAAGTGTGGTTTCCAGGGTTACATTTCTAAGCCTGGTGGTTATGTTCACTGGGTTTAAAAATTTCCTTGAAAGCCAGGATACCGAGCCCTTAGGATCTCGTTTTTAAGTAATTAGATTGGCACGTTGGTATCAACACAAAATTTTTCTGAGATACGTGTCAGTTCTTTTGGGACTGGCAAATTACAGCAGCCTTATCCTTATTACTACTCTAGTCTTACGTTTAACTTTTATTGTCAGATGAAGGTTCTATGTGAAAAAATTTAAGTGTATGTATAGGTTTTGGGTCTATACCATGTTTTTTATGGGGTTAAACCAACAAAGTCTTGTGGACAAGATTTTCGGTTTATATACATATGTGGGAGGTATAATTATGTATAGGGTTTGGTTATAAACCCTTTAATGTGCCGAGGTTTGTTATAAATACTTGTTTTGGATTCTTTTATTATTGTATTTTACATGCATGTTGTTCTGTTTTCTGTATCAGCATTATTGTATTAGAGGGTTAACATATTAATAATAGTAAAATCCTGTTTCTCTATGGTTATTGTGGTAAGGAATCATATGTTCCTTCCGGTTATCCTATTGGTTAGGATCTAATGTACCATAAGTTAACCAATAATCTGTACCCTGTCATAGCGGGTATGTTAGGGTTTTTTGTTTTGTAGAGGTTACGGTAGTTTTGGTTAATCTTGTGATGTTGTACATTTGTATGATGTTTTTGTTGTAATAGGACATGTCAGGTATTCATCTTATATTGTTAAACTATGTAAAGTTTCTTTTTGGTGTGTTTTCTTTGGGTACAATGGCTTGGCGGCAACTATTAATGACTGATAAACTTTAGTGAGGTTTGTCTTAGCGTGTATTGTTTTGCTATAACAAGATGTTATAATACTTGTTCCGCAAGGAATAACCTGGTACTAGTAGAACAAAAGAATGTTTTGTATTCCTGTACTTTATTATGCATCCTTTGTACTTTTGTAAGGTTTCTAAAAAAAAAAAAAAAAAGATCAAAGTCTGGGGAGTGTGATACCAGTGTATGTGTTTGACTTGGCAGTGTTACATTGTTCTATGTAATATTACTCTTTTGCATGTATTTAGACGACCTGGTTGAGGTGTCATTGTGTTGGATTCTTGTGTATTAATCGGTTCTGTGTTTTATAATCATCTTGTATTTGCTTTACTTTCAATAAAATACGTTAATCTATTAAACGTATAAGGATTATTAATATATAAATAACAAAGTGGAATATAAATGCAAATTGTAGGCTTGGTGTGTCTTTGTTAATAATAATAATAATGCATATTGTAATGTAGTCGTGTTCTTGCTTAACATAGGTGCATGGGATATCATGCATTGGGGATGAGGGACAGTTTGTGTTAGCACAAAGTTAAATGTCTGTGTGTTTTGTTAATGAAATTTATAATTCTGTGTAAGAACTGATAATGTGTTCTTTTATCTAGTTAATGTATTGTATTGTTTTAAATAAAATATAAAAAAAACTTCTGTCTGGTGGATCCTTCCAAACGCCAAACTGGGAAAAATGCACCTGCAATTTTATATTCAGACCTTCCCTCTTCACTTGCACCATTACGACACAGTGCTGACCTTCCTGTACCTACACCTCCAGAAAGAAGTCAACTGTCAGAAGAAAGCAGCAAATCAGAAAATGAAAAGCAAAGTGAATCAGACTATGATCTAACAGATGCAGCTGTTGGGAGGAATCCTTACTACCCAAACTAAAAACAGACCTCAATGACCTTATCAGAGATCTTGTTTGACAAAGTCAAATGTTGTTTTTCGAGGCGCAAGGAGTGGGACTTGGTGGATGAAAGTGTGCAAGTAACAAGCCAAAGAAAATGTCACCAACATTTCTCAAGCTTCTTCGCTAATGAAGACAGGTTGTGCTACTGTGATGATGTATCAGGCCTGTTTGATGCAACTTGTATTGCATGCAATCCAGATTAGTGGAGATTCTTTACTGGCAACTCCTCCTGAAGCCTAAAAGCTGTACTTCTGCACAATGGGAACAAGTATCCATCTCTTCCCTTGGCTCATTTATTGCATCTTAAGGACTACAACAGTGTCAAACATCTACTGGAAGCTTTGAACTATGATAAGTATGGCTGGGAGGTTACTGGAGACTTTAAAACAGTGAAAATTTTTGAAGTGACTCCAAAGAGGCTTTACCAAGTTTCCCTGTTATCTATGTCATTGGAATAGTCGAGACAGAGCAGCACATTGCCAGAGGAAGCACTGGCATCAAAGGACTGTGTTCTCAGTAGGAAGACATATCAAGCAAACCATTGGTGGATCCTCAAAAAGTTCTGTTCCCTCCATTACACATCAAACTAGGGATAATAAAACAGTTTGTTACAGCTCTTGACAAAGAATCTGCAGCCTTCAAGTATCTTCAAGACATCTTTCCCAAGCCATCAGAGGCAAAGGTGAAGGTTGACATCTTCACTGAACCACAAGTCAGGAAAATCATGGAGTGCTCAGAATTTCCAAAGAAGCTCACAGAGAAGTAAAAGGAAGCCTGGGAGAGTTTTGTTGCTGTAGCACAGAACTTTCTGGGCAACAACAAGGCTGACAATTATATGGAACTTGTTGAGACCTTGGTAAAATGCTATGGTCAGATGGGTTGTAGGATGTCCCTTAAGGTCCATATCCTTGATGGTAAGTAAGTTTATTCAATTTCCATTGGGGTCCTTTATGGTCCTTTATGGTCATCCTGATAATTTCAAGGAGAATATAGAAGCATACTCAGAGGAGCAAGAAATGTGTTTCCATCAAGATATAATGGACTTAACACAGATATCAGAGATCTTATAATGATAACATGATGGCAGACTACATTTAGAGGCTTAAACAGGAAAGTGATTTGTTGCTGCTCACAAATCTAGAGAAACTGCTCATTTTTAACTTTGTAAATAAGTTTCAGAAAGTTTAAAATAAAATTTGCGTAAATTTTATTTCATTAACGTAAATTTTATTTAATGTATTTTTTTTTACATCCAAAAACTAGCAAAAAATATTGAAATTTACCCATTTTTTGTTTAAAAAATTCATCCTGGAAGCCACAAAAACAAAGATTAAAGGGAATAATGGGTATTTTCTATAGTTTTGCAATGAAAGTTGGTAAAATAACACGTATTTGCCAGGAATAAAATTTTTACATAGTGTAATCCACCAAACAATATAAAACAGATTAAGATTGACTTATTTTTACGATACAGTGTGACCTCTACTGGTCAACATCTGCCCAGGGGGGGGGATTATTATTATAAAGGGGGAAGCGCTAAACCCGGGGATTATACAGCGCCTGGGGGGATGTGGAAGGCATTCAGGCTTAATTCGGGGAACTGGAGCACAGATCCAATTCCCTAAATCAAGAGCCCCTCACCAACATCAAGAAACCTTCCTTGAGGGGGGGAGGGACACACTGACCTTCACCAAACAAATTAAAACAGAACCACCCTTAGGGCCAGACTCCTTCTTAAATTAAAAAAAATTGGTGTTAATCACTTACTAAGAGTGTAAAGGTCTATAAACTATGGTTTTGTGATATATATTGAGGGTGGTGTGTAAACTATAGGTTTTGATGTTGCTTCAGCAAGTTGTTGTCTGATGTATATTGCTCGTTAAAATGTTTATTTTCATACGTTAAATTTAACCTTCAGTGAGGATCAAATATTACTTGCAATAACTGAATTGAAGGGGTTGTAGGGCTCACAAGAAAATTAAAAAAATGTGGCCAGCATCATACAACCTGCCAGTATAACACGCTATTCTCTCACCTCTCTTCTGCTTCCCCCCCACCCCCCTCCCCCCCAGTACACACCAGGACCAGGCACCTCCTAGTTCCTCCATTAACATAAAATAAATATGATACATTACTTACAGCCTGGACACTACCGCAAAATAACACACACACACCTACGTGCCCCCAGATAACAGCTATATTATTGGTGTACTGACGTATGTCTCGTCAAACTCACACTAAACTTCGACTTAATTTATAAAAACAATGAGCTCGTTTTGCACATTACACACAGCTTATTTTATATTATAAAACTGTAAATAAATTTAGCATAGCACTTGTTGGAGTCTCAGTGAGGAACAAAAAACTCCTCAAGGTACTAGAATATTTCTGCCATATGGAGATTGTATTAATATTGGTAGAAATACCGATAATATGTTAAGTAAAAAATACAGATGCAACTAATGTGACATTTTATTGTGGCAACGTTTCGCTCTCCAGGAGCTTTATTAAGCCTTGATAAAGCTCCTGGGCCCCAATACAGGCCCACAAACATGGAGACTTACTTTTTTTTATATTTTATTTAAAATACAGTATACATTATACATGGAAGCAAACATATGTCACTAAACCAATCAACATGTAACAACAAAATTAAAGTACAACATACGTATACACAATCCAAAAAGAAAAAGAAACACTTCACACAACAAACTCACCACTACCAACATAACAAACACACTTTAAACACAAATCACACCACTACCAACATAACAAACACACTTCCAACACAACAAACACACCACTACCAACATAACAAACACACTTCCAGCACAA
>NC_069496.1:1254862-1305529 GCF_026875155.1 Cherax quadricarinatus | reverse complement strand
CGGGCAACTCTGGGGGGACGTTAGGACTTTAAACTAAGGAATAGTTAGTGGTATGGGTTTTGACAGGAAAACAGTGAAGTCCCTGTGTAAAATATTATGATTCTAGGGAACAAAATAAGCAAACAAGGAGGATATTGAAAAGCCAGTGACACTAGTGAGGGGACAGTAATAGGTTAGTAAAAAAAACAGAACTGAGCAGGACGGTAAAGAGAAAGGAGAGTCCTTTCAGTGTTTATTATCTAATAGCCGTAGTGCTAGAATAAGATGGATAAAAATCAGATAAATAAGATAAGATTTCGTTCGGATTTTTAACCCCGGGGGGTTAGCCACCCAGATAACCCAAGAAAGTCATGCGTCATCGAGGACTGTCTAAACTTTTTTTCCATTGGGTCCTTAATCTTGTCCCCCAGGATGCGACCCACACCAGTCGAGATTAGTTGCTAGTGTACGAACATTGATGTATTTGCCTTAACTGAGACTTTTGTTTAATTCAAAAAGTCGGGAATCCTGCAAATGTCACATTCAGGGTTTTAAATTGTTCCAATTAGATAGAAGTATCGGAAGGGGGTGGGGTGGCATTGTATGTCCGAGATCGCTTGAACTGTTGATAAAAAGGGGTATTAATTTGAATTTAACACATACAGAGTCTTTTTTGGATAAAATTTTTTCAGAGGGCATAAAAATTGATTTTAGGTGTATAAAAACCGTCCCCGAAACTTAGATAGGGACCAAGGAGACTGCTAATGGAGGAAATTGTTAAGGCCACAAGGCACGATAATGAGTAATTCTAGAGACTTTAACTTTAGTCATTTTGTTTGGAATTTCTTGAGGGGGAAAATTTAGAATCAATGACTTCTTAGAAGTAGTTTCAGGTTTGTTTTTTGAAGCATTTTTGTGACAGAACCTACAAGGGAAATAGCCTGCTTGACTAGTTTCTGCCAAACAAAGAATCCCTTGCTAATAATTTAGAAATTTCAGAGGAATTTGGGGTGCTTCCAACCACAAATCAATTACATTTTGCATTGAATGGAAGTATGATAGTAGGGATAAATCAGTAACAGTCCCAATTTTCGCTGAGCAATTTCGATGGGGTTAGAAACACTTATCATCTGTTGACTTGGGTAACGAAGATAGCTATCAAATGACAGTTTTCTGAACACTATACATGCTGGTATAAACCTTGGGAATAAATACCGACAAGTTGGTTTAGAAAGACACGTAAGCAAACACTATAACTATTTTATTAGAAAACGTTTTAGTCCTGGACCTTTATCACTTCAGAAGTGATCAAGGTCCCAGACCCCAAACGTTTTCTAATAAATATGTTATAGTGTTTTGCTTACGTGTCTTTCCCAAACCAACTATACATGCTGGGTCAAAGAACGTTTTTCCTGTATAAAGAAATTGGATCAAATAGAAATGACCCAAAATGGATGAATAATAGCTGAAATATCTACTAGGGGAAAAAGAAGGAATTTATAGGGGCATCAAAAGAGGTGAGGGTCACTTATGATTCATATATTGACATTAAGAGGGACATTAAAGGGGGATAAGAAAAGCTAAAAGGGACTTATGAAATTTAAAATTGCTAGGGGTTTGAAAACAAACCGAAAAAGTTTTTCCAGGTATATAACAAAAGTTAGAGATAAGATAGGTTTTCCCTTTAAAATAACTAAAGGCATCTTACTGACAAGAAATGAAATGTGCTCGATTTTTAAATAATTATTTTCTCTCGGTTTTTACACAGGAAAGACACTAACAATATTCCTGTAAATAATTTTTATAGTTTTGCCTGAAGAAGATAAATTATGTAACATCACAGTCACTAGTGAGATGGTTTAAAGCAGATAACAGACTGAAGCAAAAAAAGGGTCACTGGTTCCTGATGACTTTTTTCAATGTTTTAAAGGGAAAGTAAAATGGAACCTGGAAAACCTTTAACAAAATTTTTAATTTATCTCTTCAAACAGTTACGCTAATTGGAAATGGTTTTAAAGTAATTTCCCATTTATAACATGGACAATCCCTTACCCAAATCCACCCCCCCAAAAGCCTGACCCCCAATTACTAATCAATTATACTGAATTTAAGAACCATCCGTAAGCAAACTTATTAAGATACTCAGCTGTTCCAAAAGGGCCCCTTCTAAATAAATTTTTTAACTTTTTTTCATAAAAACTTTTGACTGTTTTTATCCCAAAAAGAATTTGATATATTTTTCTTAATTTTTTAAGGCTTTTTTATAGAGTTTCCCACACCAAAAAACGTTTAAAAAAATGGCAACTCATGGCATTTGGGGAAAAATCTCTCCGTGATCGAGTGCTGGCTTCACAGACAGAAAGCATAGTGTGACCATAAATGGGTGTTAATCTAGTGGGGATCTGTAACAACACAAGTGGCGTACCACATGGATCAGCCTTAGGCCACGTTCTTGTTATAATATGAACAAGACCTTGATGAGGGTATTTCTAGTGATATGAGCAGATTCTCGCCGAGACCCACAAAGATAGGTGGATAATTGATTTCAAAACACTAAATGTTAGGAACCTTCAAGGATGATAGACACTCTATTCTCCTGTCAAAAAAGTGCAATTGCAGTTCAATGTTAGATAAATGCAAGGTCTTCTGAAAGCTCAGGATGGTTCATTAACCCTTAGCACTTGTATTTAAATAATTTGAAACTTTTTAGCCATTCAATTCGAAAAGGACCTTGGGTTTATGGTGAACAGCAACCTTAAAACCAAGACAGCAATGTCCTACGCGTACGTAATAAGCACCGATTATTGGGATTTTTTAAAGCAAGAAGGGTAAAGCAAAAACAGAGAGTCCCAGAGGTTATAATAAAATTCAACTTAAAATACATCATTATAAAGGCCTCTCACCTAGATTATGCACTAGTTCATGGTCGCTCCCCTAATTCATAATGGACATAAAATTCGTTTAGAAAAAACATTCAGCGTGGATGACCTAAATAAATACATAGCATAAAATCTTTTCCTGTGAAGAAAGATTGATGACTTCTTAAAGGAAACATACACTTGTAGAAGAAAATAGGAGAGACAAGAGCGAAAGTGTAATGTGAAGATGGGTAATAATAAAGAATTATTATAAGGTCTTCAGATGCCTCTCCAAGAGAGAACCTGCAGTAAATAATGGAATTTAAATTAGACAAATGTAGATTTAGAAAAGGACTAGGAAAAGTATTGGTTTGGAATTTAGGGGATTGATGATGGAAACAGTCCCTATCCCCTATTGGTTATTGAGGCTAGGACTCTAGTAGCTTCAAATTAGTTGGATAAATATAGGAGTGAGAGGTTGGATTTGGAATGGACATGCAATGATGATATCGTATCCCGAGATGTATTTTCTTGGTGCATTGAAAATTGGTGGGGCAAATTTTCATAGTGGGAATGGATTGTAAGGGACCCCCTGCCGATATTGGGCCAACAGGCCTGCTGCAGTGATCCTCCTTTCTTAGGTTTTCTTTCTAAGTCAGTCCATATTAGTCAGTAAGTCAGTCACAGAAACTTACAACTTACTTCATTTTATTGTATACAAAGCAATTCTTCATTAAAGCCCACAGGTTTAGCTCCTCCCTTGGCTAATGCTAATCCTTGTTTTCTTAGTTATTTCTAAGAGTTTAAAATTCTTATATACCTTTTTATTATTAAACCATTTTCACAAACACTGGTAATCCTACTGGGTGTTGTGATTGCTTGGCAGATACAAATGTAGTTTTTATAAAGATCAAAACAATTTCACAAACACAGCTACCTTGTAGCAGAGAGGAAGGATCTGAACATGTATGAAGTACAAATGCTGGATGGTGTGTTGCTGACTGGCATGGATGGGTGTGGTGCGGGAAGCTGCAAGGGATGGTGGTGGGTGCTGGAACCGGCAAGGGAATGGGGTGTGGTGCTGGAGCTGGCAAGGATGGTGGTGGGTGCTGAGGCTTGGCATGATGTGGTGTGGTGCGGAAGCTGGCAAGGGATGGTTGTGTGGTGCTGGAGCTGGCAAGGGATGGTGTGTGGTGCTGGCTGCAAGAGGGATGGTGGTGTGTGCTGGAGCCTGCAATGGATGTGGTGGGCTGGAGGCTGCAAGTGATGTGGAGTGGTGCTGAGCGCAAGTGATGGTGGTGTGGCTGGAGCTGGCATAGGATGGTGGTGTGTGCTGGACTGAGCAATGAGGTGGTGTGGTGCGGAGGCTGCAAGTGATGGTGGTGTGTCTGGACGCTGGCAATGAGTGGTGTTGCGAAGCTTGGCAAGTGATTAGGTGGTGTGGTGCTGAGGCTGCTAGTGATGGTGTGTGTGCTGAGCCTGGGCAATGATGGTGTGGTGCTAGTGCTGGCAAGGGATGTGGTGTGGTCTGAGGCTGGCAAGTGGATGGTTGGTTGTGGTGTTGACCGCTGGCAAAGTGATGGTGGTGTGTCTAGGCGGGCAAGGATGTGGGGTGTCTGGAGCTGGCAAGATGTGTGTGGTCGGGAGGCTCAAGTGAGTGGGTGGTGCTGGATCTGGCAAGGATGTGGTGTGGTGCGGGAGGCTGCAATGATGGCCGTGGTGTGTGCTGGAGGCCTGCAATGATGTGTGTCTGAGGCTGGCAAGGGATGTGTGTGGTGCTGGGAGGCCTGCAAGATGTGGTGTTCTGGAGGCTGGCAATGATGTGGTTGGTGCGGAGCTTGGCAAGGCATGGTGGTGTGGTGCTGAGGCCCCCTGGCAAGGGATGGTGGTGTGGTGCTGGAGGCTGGCAAGTGATGGTGGTGTGGTGCTGGAGGCTGGCAAGGGATGGTGGTGTGGTGCTGGAGGCTGGCAAGTGATGGTGGTGTGGTGCTGGAGGCTGGCAAGGGATGGTGGTGTGGTGCTGGAGGCTGGCAAGGGATGGTGGTGTGGTGCTGGAGGCTGGCAAGGGATGTGGTGTGGTGTGGAGGCTGGCAAGTGATGGTGGTGTGGTGCTGGAGGCTGGCAAGTGATGGTGGTGTGGTGCTGGAGGCTGGCAAGTGATGGTGGTGTGGTGCTGGAGGCTGGCAAGGGATGGTGGTGTGGTGCTGGAGGCTGGCAAGGGATGGTGGGAGGTCTCCCCCGCTGATCCACAACAAGGCAGCCACTTGAGGAAGTGGAAGTTTTTTACCTTCCTGCAAACCGAACCATGTTAAATTGATATTGCGAAGTGTTACATAAAATTGTGCCATAATTCTTCAATACTGCTATACCCGAATCATGCCAAATAAACTTGTGCTAAATGATGGTCTACTGTATAACAATATTAGTACAATAATGTAATATAATAATAATAATATAATATGTATAATAATAATACATATATAATAATAATGTACTATACGATAATAATTGTAATAGGTGACTTCAAAAGTCCATCATTTGATGGTAATGATTACCACAACAATGCTGGAGTGATTGTAGCTGCCTCCACTTGTCAGTGGTCACTTGCGGTCATGTCTGCCTAAGCTCTTGGGAGTTAGCGTGGGCTGTTACTAAGCACCATGACTTGTTGTAGTGTTTTAGAATCTCAGGTTCAAGTGTTGAAGAAGGAGATTCTACTTCTTCAGGAGGAAAATAGGAAGCTGAATAAGTAAGTAGGTAAGTTTATTCAGGTATACGCAAATACAGTTACATAGAATTATCATACATAGCAGCATATGTGTAGAGAGCCTAGGATAACCCCAAAAAATCAGACAGAGTGACTTATTTCTATTGAAGATTCGCATAGATGAGTTTGGGAGTGAGTGTGAGATGGATTTAGCCTGTAAGGTAAGAATGGTCACCAGCAGTGATAGTGGCAGCCGCTTTAAGTGGCAAGTGGTTCACAGTTCAGGAAAAAGGAAGATGAGAGTTAATAGAGAAGATGTGAAGGTAGGAAATCGATTCTCTGTTCTCCAAGACGAGTGTACTTCAGTGGTTAGTGAGGTTGAAGGTACCACTGATTCCCATACTAATCAAGGTAAGAATATTTTAATAGTAGGTGATTCTCAGGTAAGATATATGGACCATGCATTTTGTAACAGAGACAGAAAAGTCAGACATAGAGTGTGCCTTCCTGGAGCTGGTGTTGGTGACATAGTCAACAGGTTGGATAATATTATGGCAGGTAATGCGAACAAGCCCATTATCTGTCTTAGTGCTGGGGGTAATGATATTGGGAAGGGCAGGAGAGAGGAGCTACTGGATAAGTACAGGTCAGCCATAGAAGTAGTTAGGTCTATTGGAGGGATCCCAGTGATATGTAGCATCTTGCCTAGAAAGGGAGTGGGCAATGAATGGATGTCTAGGGCAATTGGTATTAATTGCTGGCTAGACAGGTACTGCAAGGAACTTGCAATCCCATTCATTGATAACTGGGACCTATTCTTTGGCAAACGTGATATGTATGTAAGGGATGGGGTTCATCTCCCTGGGGATGGAGTGGTTGCATTAGCCAATTCAGTTGAGAGGGTAATTGATGACTTGTCTAGGAATTTAAACTGATAGATTATAGAGGTATGGGTGTTTGTGGGAACAATCAGGCTGCGCATTAGGGTTAAAAACAGGAGTTATTACCGGGATACCTCAGGATATGTTTAAAAACAATTTCAAAATAAAGTTGTAGTAATGGCAAATCAATTGATTTAAAAAACAAAGAGAGATAGTAAGGGCAACGAGTGACTAGCTCCTTAAGGTTTGCTATACAAATAGTAGGAGTCGAAGAAATAAGATAGATGAGCTAAATTACTTGCAAGTGTAGGTAATATAATATTATTGGTATAACAGAGACCTGGTTCAAACCCGAAAGATAGGAAATGCCTTCTGAATGCAACGTACAGGGTTATAAACTATTCCCCAATGATAGGGTCAAAAAGGAAGGGTGGTGGTGGGGGCGATGTATGTCAGAGGAAAATTTAAATTGTTGTCTTAGACATGATATAAGATTAGAAACATCGAACACAGAATCGCCGGGTCCTGATGAGGTTTTTTCAAGGGTTCTTAAGGAATGCAAAATGGAACTCTGTGAACCATTAACTAATATTTTTTATTTAAACTCTTCAAACAGGTGTTTGTGTCTGATATGTGGAAGATGGCTAATGTAATTCTAATTTTAAAACAGGGGACAAGTTGTTTTAAACCGTCAAATTTTCCGCCCAATAAGCCTGACCTCAATTGTAGGCAAATTACTAGAGTCAATTATAGCTGAGATTATAAGAAGCCATCTCGATAAGCATAGCTTGATAAATGATACTCAGCATGGATTCACAAGGGCCGGTCTTGTCTAACTAATTTATTAACTTTTTCAGTAAAGCTTTGAGGCTGTTGACCACAATAAAGAATTTGATATTATTTACTTAGATTTTCGTAAGGCTTTTGGATAGAGTTCCGCACCATTAGACTGTTAAAGAAAGGGGCGCTCATGGCATTGGGGGAAAAGTGCTCTCGTGGATCGAGTCATGGCTCACTGACAGGAAGCTGAGAGTGTCCATAAATGGGTTAAATCCGAGTGGGATCTGTAACAATGGCGTTCCACAGGGGCATTTGGCCCGTTTTTGTTTATAAATATTCAATGATCTTGATAGGGGAAATTTCTGTAATTTTACAAATTGCCGTTTACAAAAAGATAGGTAATAATTGATTCAAAATAGATTTATGGAACTTCAGGAGGTTTAAACAAACCTTTTTCTTGGGCAGAAAATGGGAGATGCAGTTCAATGTAGATAAAAAGCAAGGGTTTTAATTGGGGGGGGCCCCCTAACCCCTAGCATTTTAAGTTAAATGATTAAACTTACCAAAGATTGGGGGAAAAGGGCTTGGGGGGGTTTTGGTGAGCCGCCCTTAAACCCAAAACACAATGCCTAAGGGCGAAAAAGGCAAATAGATTATGGGGTTTTTATCAGAAGTGTAAGCAAAAGAAGTCCAGAGGGCATACTGCGCTTTTTTCATCTTAGTAAGGGCCCCACCTGTTATGGAGCTTTTGGTTCCGTATTACAAAATGGACATAAATTTTCGTTAGAAAACATTCACGTAGGATGACTAAATTTTAAAACATAGCATTTGAATCTTCCCCCTTTGAAGAAAAATTGAAGACCCTTTTAATTACTTCATTGTTAGACAAAAAAGGGGGAGACCTGACGAACGTATAAGTGGAGATTTGGTATTAAAAAAGGGTTTTAAAAGGCTTGGGGTGTCCTCCAGAGAGAAACCCCCGTAATTTAAATTTAAATTAGAAAGTTTGATTTGAAAAAGGCATGGGGAAAATTTGGTTTGGAAAAAGGGGGGATTGTGAGGGGGGAACAGTCTCCCATTGGGTTATTGAGGCTGGGATTTGGGGAGTTTCCAAAATAGGTTTTATAATTTCATGATGGGGAGGGGTTTGGGTTTGGGGTGGGGGCTTTTTTACTTCGGTTATTTTTTTGGGTGGCATTGAAAATTGGGTTGGGCAAATGTTTTGTTAGTGGGATGAATTGTAAAGGATCTGCCTAGTATGGGCCAGCAGGCCTCCTGCAGTGTTCCTCCTTTCTTATGTTCTTATGTTCTTATGGACGTGACAAATTAATTTTTGGGAGTGTTATATCCCCCAAACCTTGACAGGAAGGCAGTAAGCTGTTATGGGATGAAATTCATAAGGCATCTAGATTTGAAAATGTTGTGATAATGGGAAATTTAACTTTAGACAAATTGATTGGAACACTTATGACAGGAAATCTTGAGTCTAGTGACTTTCTTGATAAAGTTCAGGATTGCTTTTTAGAACAGGTTGTGACAGAACCAACTAGAGGAAACAATCTGCTTGACTTGGTTCTTGCCAACAAAGATTCATTAATTAATAATCTTGAGGTTAATGATGAGCTTGGGGAAAGTGATCACAAATCACTTAGTTTCAATATATCATGGAATTACCACAGATAACTGCAATCAAATCTCTGTCCAGATTTTCGCTTGGTCGACTTCATGGGACTTAAAATTACTTGGGTGGGCTAAATTGGGATGTCCTGACTATGGTCAGGTAGGTGATCTTGGTTGCCAATATGATGTTTTTCAGAGCATAGTTCCCAGACACCTTTGTTCCAAGTAGGGAAATTAGATCTAACAAAAATGATCCCAAATGGATGAACAATAGATTAAAACATCTCATTGGTCAAAAGATAGGCATATATAGGCGTATCAAAAGATGGGATAGGCAGTTAAGAAATCAGTATATTAATTAAAAAGAGAAAATAAAAAAGGAATAAGAAAAGCTAAAAGGGATTTATGAGGCTAAGGTCGCATGGGATTCAAAGACTAACCAAAAGGGTTCTTTCAGGTTACAGAATAAGATTAGGGACAAGATTGGCCCACTTAAGAGTAACTCTGATCAGATCACTGACAGTGTAAGGATATGTGTGAAATTCTAAATACCTACTTCCTCTCTGTTTTCACCAAGGAAAATACTAGCGATATTCTGAAATAATAGATTATGTAGAACAGGATGATAATAATTATGTACAATTGCGGTAACTAGTGACATGGTCCTCAGACAAAATAGTGAAACTAAAACCTAACAAATACCCAGGTCATGATGAACTGTTTGCAAGAGTGTTAAAAGGAATGTAAAGAGGTTACTAGCATACCTTTGGCTAATCTTTTTAACATATCACTACAAACTGGCATAGTGCCTGATAAGTGGAAAATGGCAAATGTAATACCTATTTACAAGGCATGTCACCGGTCCTTGGCTTCGAACTATAGACCAATAAGCCTTACCTCCATAGTTGGAAAATTTATGGAATCAATAATTGCCAAAGCAATTTGTAGCCACCCTGTCAGGCACAGATTGATTAATGACTCTCAACACGGTTTTACAAAGGGGCGTTCCTGTCCTACGAATTTACTAACTTTTTTCACTAAGGTGTTTGAGGAGGTAGACCATGGTAATGAATATGATATTTTGTATATAGACTTCAGTAAGGTTTTCGTTAGAGTTCCACAACAGAGACTATTGAGGAAACTTAGGGCACACAGAATAGGAGGAGAAATTTTTTCCCGGGTAGAGGCATGGCTGACAAATAGACAGCAGAGAGTTTGCATAAATGGGGAGAAATCAGAATGGGGGCATGTCACAGGCGGTGTTCCTCAGGGGTCAGTGTTGGGCCCGTTGTTGTACACAATTTACATACATGAGGAATAAATAGAGATATAAGCAAATTTGCTGATGACACCAAAATAGCCCATCCAGTTCATTCTAATGAGGACATTAGAGCACTCCAGAATGATTTGAATAGACTCACTCAATGGTCAGAGAAGTGGCAGATGCAGTTTAATACTGACAAATGCAAAGTTCTAAATGTTGGAAAGTTAAATAACCATGCCACATAAAACTAAAATAATGTAGATCTTAATACTACTGATTGTGAAAAGGATTTAGGAGTTTTGGTTATCAGTAACCTGAAACCAAGACAACAGTGCATTAGTGTTCGCAATAAAGCTAACGGAATTCTTGGCTTCATATCTAGAAGTATAAATAATAGAAGTACTCAGGTTGTTCTTCATCTCTATATATCCTTGGTTAGGCCTCATTTAGACTATGCCGCTCAGTTCCGGTCACCGTATTACAGAATGGATATAAATGCTCTGGAAAACATACAAAGGAGGATGGCAAAGATGATCCCATGTATCAGAAATCTTCCCTATGAGGATAGACTGAGGGCCCTGAATCTGCACTCTCTCGAAAGGCGTAGAATTAGGGGGGATATGATCGAGGTGTATAAATGGAAAACAGAAATAAATAAAGGGGATGTAAATAGCGTGCTGAAAATTTCCAGCCAAGACAGGACTCGCAGCAATAGTTTCAAGTTGGAAAAATTCAGATTCAGGAAGGATATAGGAAAGCACTGGTTTGGTAATAGAGTTGTGGATGAGTGGAACAAACTCCCGAGTACAGTTATTGAGGCTAAAACGTTGTGTAGTTTTAAAAATAGGTTAGATAAATACATGAGTGGGTGTGGGTGGGTGTGAGATAGACCTGACTAGCTTGTGCTGCTGGGTCTGGTGCAGTGCTCCATCATTGAGTGGAGATGACCAGACTGGGTGGGTCATTGGAATAATCTGAGGGGTGGGTCATTGGTCTCATCCTGGGGGGGACATGGACCTGCTCCACATGGGTCAGTAGGCCTGTTGCAGTGTTCCTTCTTTCTTATGTTCTTATATTCTATTCATTCTATAGTATATATCATTTTTCTATGTTATTTATATTGTTTATGTCATATATGAATTGTGATAGATATATAAGTCATATAGATGATGATAGCGAAATATTGACGTATCTTGTCATGCCTGCTGAGAGCCAGAAGGGATTAATTGCATTTCAGTTAATTTAAATGAGGAAAATTAATTGCAAATGAGGAAATCCAGATGCGAGCAAGGTCATGGAACTGATTAAACTCATAAGTAGAGGTTCCACTGTATTTACACTTACTGTTCCTTGGAGATGTTGGCATTGGTTTAGAGTTGTGTAAGTTTGGTGGAGTGGTGTGTTTGTCAGTGGCTCTATATACCCCCAATAGCATTGGAGGAGTCAGTTTCGTGTCTTTTTTTTCTATCACTTAATTGCTTAACTTACTTGCTACATGTAATGCTACATTTTAAATTAAATGGTGGTGCATAACCTTTCTCCGACTCCTGCTGTTTAGTATCTTTACACATTTGTAGAATCACGAGAATGAAACATTTCCCCTCTCTCTTCCTCCCTCCAGTTTGGGCTTTGCTACGAGTATTTTCTGAATTTAATCATGTTTTCTAAACCTTTTTTATCAATGGGCGGGCCCAAACTGCAGCTTTCTTTGGGCCCATGGTGGTTATTTAGTACTCATACAGACTAAACAATTTACAAAAAAAAAATTTAATTTATTATAAAATTTTTCCCTATGACACTCCCTTTCAGAATGGTGTGGGGCTTTGTTGCCCCGTGGCACAGGAACCGTACACAAAAGAGCGGAGGAAAGCAACGAAATTGGAGCCAATATTTTACGACCCAAGTGAGAATGGAGGAAAGCAAAACGGTGCAATAATTTATGGAAAAAATCGGCGATGATGGAATGAGCGAAAAGAAGCCCAACAAAAAGGGAGGGTCCACTGTATTCTGAAACCAAGGCAGAGTGACCCAAAAAAGAAAGAAAATCCCCAAAAAGAATTTACTTTCATCATCATTCAACATTTCATTCACTTTTTTCATGTTTTTGAAGGGTGCTAGAGCACATACTTAGAGCTTATTTCCATGGGAGCATTGAAATTAGGTTGGGCAAATATTTTGTTAGTGAGTTTATTGTGAAGGACCTGCCTAGTATGGGGCCCAAGAAGCCTGCTGCACTGTTCTTCCTCTTCTCATAAGAACATAAGAATAGAGGAAACTGCAGAAAGGCCTGCCCAACAAGGCAAGTCCTTCCAAAACTACCAGAAATTAACTCCATACCATGACACAAATCAAACCACCCCTCCTAGTACAAAGGGGATGACAAAGTTGATCCCATGTATCAGAAACTTCCTATGAGGATTGACTAAGGCCTGAACTGCACTCTCTGAAAGACATAAAAATTAGGGATATGATTGAGTGTATAAATGGAAGACAGGAATAATTAAAAAGGGATGTTAAAAATGGCGGAAATATCTAGCCAGACAGGATCGCACAATGGTTTTAAGTTTGGAAAAATTCAGATTTCAGGAAATTTAGGAAGTACGGGTTTTGGTAATTTGAGTTGTGGGGTGGGAACAAACTCCCAAGTACCGTTATAGGGCCAGAAGTTGTGTACCTTTTTAAAATAGGTTGGATAAATACATAGTAGATTGGAGGGTGTGAGTAGACTGATACTTGTTACCAGGTCGGTTGCCCTGTTCCTCCCTTAGTCAAGTGAATGACAGACTAGGTTTGGGGGCATTGGTTAGCCGGTAGGAGACTTGGGCCTGCCTGCATGGGCAGTAGGCCTTCTGCAGTGTTCCTTCGTTTATGTTAGGTAGTAGTAGTAGGTTGGTAGACAGCAACCACCAGGGAGTACTACCCTCCGCCAGATGATGGGAAAAAAACCTGTAACTGTTTTGCATGATGGTAGGATTGTGGTTTCTTTTTCTGTCTATAAACACGTTTTAACGGGAAATTTCTACAATTCCTAAACTTTGGTCACACTTCACAGACCCCAAAATGCATATTATATATACAACATAGTTTTTCTCCTTTTCTAAATAGCTCTTGTTCTTTTTTTTATTTCTTCTATTGTTCGGGGAAGTGGAAAGATTCTTTCCTTAAAACCATGCGTGTTTATGAGGGGGACTAAAATCCGGGAGCAATGGGCTAGTAACCCCTCTCCCCGTTCAATTACTAAAAAGAGAGAAGAAAAACTTTTAAAACGGGTTGCTTAAATGTGCGTGATGTAGTGCGGGTGACAGAACAGATGATTGTGATGTTTGAATGAAAGAAGTTGGATGTCCTGGCCCTAAACGAAAAACTGAAGGGGTAGGAGATTTCAGTTGGGGGAATAAAAAGGGTTAAATGAGTATTGGAGAGTTAGGCAAGGAAGGGGTACAGTTTTGTTAAAAATGATCAGTTTGGAAAGGGAGAAAAGAGAATATGTGTGTAAATTCAAGAATTATGGGTTAAATGGGGAAAGGGGAGGGGGGTTTTATTTTTTGCCCTGGGGAAAATTTCAAAAAGAGGGGGGGATTTAAGGAAATTTGGAAAAACCAAAAAGGTTTTTTGGGGATTGAATCAAAGTGGAAAACTTTTTTAAAGGGGGGGGGTGGAGGTAAATTTTGCCCGGGGAAAAAAATTGGGAGTTTTTTTTATAAAAGGGGTTTATATAGGGTTTTAAATTTTAAAAAAAGGGTAATAAATAACAGAAAAAGGGGGGAAAAGCTTTTTTTTAATGTTTGGAATAGTTATGAGAAAGATAAATCGTCTTGTGAATAGTAAGTATTCAGTGATAATAACATTGAGTTAAGAGAAAGCGGATGTGGGGAAATAGAGCGCCCTGCTCCGAGTGAACGTGTGACTCTCGTAACGGGATAGGGAGATTTATAGAAATCTCACGAACTTCTAACCGGGACGATCCGAACGGATACCTCGTCTGCCGGAATGAGAACCGTTGTCGGTGTAGCAGGACATCGATAACTGAGGTTATGATGAATGAAGAATATAAGGAGTATCAATCACCCACAGTTAGAACCCTTCTAGTTATTGCAAACCTTAGGATGGCCGTTGTGGTATGTTATAATTAGTAGGTTATGAGTGATCCAGCTACATCAAGTGACCACCGCGGAGAGAAAAGCTGGTAAGTGGGTAGGGTTGGATTATGTATAAAATGCTTTTCCTTGATGGATGTATCCAGGTGAATCTTACCCCCCCACCTCATTCAGCTAAACTAATATAATCATCCGGCCACAAATTAATTTGTAGCACCGTACTTGTGGGTGCTACTCCAATCTATACTGTCTCGGATAAGATATGGATAAGATTGTGAGGCCGATGGAATTCAATTGCGCGACCTGGGTGGTTAAGTTTTTCTCACATGTTCTACACGGGGTGAGGATGACTACGGTATTAAACATACAGTTAGCACTTTGGATATTTTCCATTCCCCCAATGAAAAGTAGGGGTTGTCACTAGGCAAGTTAAGAGACCATACCCAATAAGGGTTCAGGGGCCAGAGACTGTTCATATGCCTCCAGCACACATAAGGGGTTTACCCAACAGACCCCTGGCAGTCTTCAAAGCTGGCACTGGAAAAGCACCTAAAGTCAAGTCCTGATCAGCCAGGCTGTGGCTCGTACATTGGTTCGAATGCAGCCAGCAAGCAACAGCTGGTTTGATCAGGCTCTGATCCACCAGGTGGCTGGTAACAGACCGGAGGCGTCACGGGGGGCGGTTGACCCCCGGAACTCTCTCAGGTAAACTCCTTGTGGTAGGGGGACTTGAATGCATAAAGTAGGAGAAATCTTTTAGAGAGGGTATGCTTGCCTGTTGTGGTTAGGTAAGTTTGGGGTGCCAGGTGTAATTGATAATGGGAGCCCTTTGATTGATCTTTGTATAGAAAGGGGTTTAGTTATAGGTATTACATTATTTAAGAAAAAGAGGATAAATAAGTATACAAGATATGATTTAGGGCGAAATGACAGTAGTTTGTTGGATTATGTTTTGGTAGATAAAAGACTAGTTGAGTAGACTTCAGGTTTGTAATGTTTATAGAGGGGCCACAGATATATCTGAATCACTTTCTAGTTGTAGCTACACTGAGAGTAAAAGGTAGATGGGATACAAGGAAGATAGAGCATCAGGGAAAGAGAGGTGAAGGTTTTATAAACTAAAATAAGGGAAGGCCAGTTTAGGGTAAGATATAAACAGCTATTGGAGATAGATGGGCTAATGGAGAGCAAGGCAATGGGGCGAAAGAGGTTAGGGGGTAGGTTTAAAACTGTGTGTTAGAGTGCTCAGCAGAAGTTTGTGGTTACAGGAAAGTGGGTGACAGGAGGGAAGAGGAGCGATTGGTGAATGTTGATTAAAGAGAGTAGTAAGGGAGAAAAAGTTAGCATATGAGAAGTTTTTACAAAGTTGAAGTGATGAAGGAGGGAGGGAAGAGTTTATGGAGCATAAAAGAGAGAAGTTCATGAGAGTGTGAAGCAATGTAAAAAAGAGAGTTAAGAGAGAGATGGGTGGAGATGTTATCAACAAATTTTGTTGAAAATAAGAAAAGTTTTGGAGTGAAGTGGCTTAAACATGTTAAGAAAGCCTAGAGAACAAATGGATTTGTCAGTTAAGAAATAGGAGAGAGGAAAGAGTTATATATAAATGGAGATTTTGAGGTATTGGGAAGATGGAAGGGAATATTTTGAGGTATTGTTAAATGTTGATGAAATATAGGGAAAAGCTGTGATTTCGTGTATAGGGCAAGGAGGGGAATAAACTTCTTGTAGGAGTGGGAAGAGCCAGTTGTGAGTGTGTGGGGGTTCGTGAGGCAGTAGGTATAAAATGAAATAGGGGGTAAGGCAGCCGGATTGATGGGACTAAGATAGAAATGTTAAAAGCAGGTGGGGATATAGTTTTGGAATGGTTGGTGCAATTATTTTAATAAATGTATGGAAGAGGGGTAAGGTACCTAGGGATTGGCAAGAGAGCATGCAAGTTCTTTGTTATAAAGGCAAAGCGGGATAAAAGAGAGTGCAAAAATTATAGGAGGGTAAGTCTTTGAGTGTACCTGGTAAAGTGTATGGTAGAGTTATACATTGAAAGGAATTAAGAGTAAGTGGAGGAAGAAATAGGTAGCTGATGAAACAAGGAGGCTTTTGAAAAGGAGGGGGTTGTGTGGACAGGTGTTTACAGTGAAACATTAAACGTGAACAGGATTTGGATAAGCTAAAGAGGTGTTTGTGGGCATTTATGGATTTGGGGAATAAGGGCGATGACTGGGTGGATAGGGGCGGGCGGCAATTGTGGCAGTTGTTGAAAGTGTATGGTGTAGGTAGGCAGGGTTACTGAAAGCAGTGAAGTGTTTTTCGAGGTTAGTGAGGCTCAAGTTGAGTATGTAGGAAAGAGCCCGGGGAAATTTTTTTCCCAGTAAAAAGTAGGCCTTAGGACAAGGAAGTGTGATGTCCACCGTGGGTGTTTAATTTATTTATTAGATGGGGTTGTAAGAGATGTAAATGCAGAGGAGGGGTCTTGGCAAGAGGCGTGGAGTTAAAAGATTAAGAAACACACACAAAGTGGGAGTTGTCATCAGCTGCTCTTTGCTGTTTGACACTGTGCTCTTGGGTGATTTGAAGAGAAGTTGCAGAGATTGGTGGGAATTGAATTTGGTAGGGTGTGCAAAAGAAGGAAATTAAAGGTTGAATTCAGGAAAAGAGTTAGGTTATGAGGATAACAAAAATGATTAGGTGATGAAAGATTGAATATCAGATTGGAGGGAGAGAGCTTAGGAGGAGGTCTGAACGTATCAGATATTTGGGACGTGGACGTGATCCAGCGGATGGGTCTATGAATGATGCCAGGTGAATCATAGAATTGATGAGGGAAAAGAGTGTGTGGTTTGCACTTCGGAGTCTTAGTTGGAGACATAAGAACTTGGTCCTTGGAGGCAAAAAGGAGGGGAATGTATGAGAGTTTGTTTTACCAACGCTCTTTTATGGGTGTGAAGAGTGGGTTGATGAAATGTGCTGAGCGTGGAGTAGGCTGGAGGCAGTGGAGATGTCATGTCTGAGTGGCTATGAGTGGTGTGAATATAATGCAGTGAATTCGTGTTTTTGGTTGTTAGGAGGGGTGCGGGATTACCAAAAACTGTTGTACAGGGGCTGATGTAGGGTTGTTGAGGTGGTTCGGGACATGTAGAGAGAATGGAGCGAAACAGATTGACTTCAAGAGTAGTAAATGTCTGTAGTGGAAGGAAGGCGGGGTAGGAGGTCGGGCCTAGGAAGGGTTGAGGGAAGGGGGGGTTTTAAGGAGGTTCTTGTGGTGAGAGGGGTCTTGGGACTTCCAGCAGGCATGCGTTGAGCGTGTTTGATAGGAGTGAATGGGACAATTGGTTTTTAATACTTGACGTGCTTGTTGGAGTGTGAGCAAAGTATCATTTATGAAGGGATTCAGGGAAACGGCAGGCCGGACTTGAGTCCTTGGAGATGGGAAGTACCTGTGCCCTGCACTCTGAAGGAGGGGTGTTAATGCTTGCAGTTTAAAAAACTGTAGTGTAAAGCACCCTCTGGCATAGACAGTGTATGGAGTGAATGTTGGTGAATAGTTTTTTTTCTTTTTTCGGGGCCCACAAATGCCTTTGGTGGGAATCGGCCGGTGTAGATATTTTATAATATATATTTGTCTATTCCATTTAAAGTTATCAAGGTCCTAGCACTCACTTACCCTACTCGGAAGACCATTCCTCCGCATCTACCACTCTGAATGGAAATCCTTGGTTTAAATTTACCTAAATTTATCAACCAAATCCGTTATTCTGTTTTTTTTCAGAGGTTTGACTCCCTAAATACTTTATTATATCACCTGTGTTTAAGCCCATCTCCACGTATACTCTTCATGATATCTACCCTCACTTAGTCTCTCACAGAGTGGATATTCAAGGCTGGAGTGTATCTTTCATATGGGAGAGATTCCTTCATCAGTAAAATCATTTTAGTCAATCTTCTCTGTATGTCTCCAATGAGTTTTATCAATCCTCTAGTAAGGAGAACCAAAACTGAGTGGCACATAATCCAAAGAGGCCTCACTATTGTGTATAGAGTGTAAATGGGTGGTGACCTTACTTAAACTCAGTGGTAACTTATACTTAAGTCAGTGAAGATGTGTCTTGTGTGCTTTCTGTGATATGAACAAGATGTACTCTCTTGAGACATGCGACCGCAGCTAAAGGGAAGGGGCGCTATGCTTGAGATAAGAGAAGAGGAAAACAATATTTGCAATAATCCTCCTGTTGAGATGTCCTCTAGCCAAGAAAGGAACATGGCGAATGTGGTGGAAAACTTGAACAAAGTTAAGAATCATGTGGATTGATGGAGAGGTAGAATAACGAAGATCCAGGAAACTATGGTGGAAACATCTTACTCATTTACTCTGTGATACCCCATGTATCGTGAGTTGACTACGGGGAATATCTTGATGAACAATGCACGGAGGTTGAAAAACCGTTGTTGAGGATAGCAAAGATAGTTACTTGAATTAAGGCCTTCAGCTTGAAGGATAGGAGTAGGAGACAGAGGGTTTGCTTCCTGGTACTGGGTGGACGGATATTGTTAGCCGGCTCTCTCCTTGACATCATGAATGGGTAATAAGGATCGATCCTATTTATGCCTTTCTCGGTTGCTGGAGGCAATGATGTAGCAAGGTAAACAGTGAGGACTTTAGTTAGAAAGGTTACAAGACAGGCAAATAGTCATAATTAGGATATGAAGGGGGGGAGGAACCCTGTTACTATGTGGCATTAATCTATATGACGCGGGTTCAATCCCGGCGGGGGTAGGTTTATATGTGGCAATTTGCCAAAGAAGGGGTGTTGCAATTGAATGTTTGTCAAAAGACCAATTGGCATTTATTGTTGGACTGGACAAGCATGTAAGGATGATGTAGTACCATTCATTACAACTGGGACCAACTTCTGTGGCCAAAGTGTCCATACCAGGGATGGGGTTCACCTTACTCCAGGGGCAGGTGTGAGGTTTTTCTTGCCTAGCTCCAGTGTAGGGTGTTCTTAGGTTGAAATCTCCTAGGTTGGCTTTAGACCCCTGTATGTTTGCAAAGACAGATGTCATATTGGGTGATTTAGGGGGAGTTTTATTTGCTGGCTCTAATATCTGTTGTTTCTTGGGTAGAGGCCAATGACTGGGCTCTTCTCCAGAAGTGTTTTCAGGGTGGTTGTAGAATTATTGTCATTTCTTGCCAGTCTTTTTTTTTCTCTTGGCCCTAAAAAACCTTCTGTCCCTGGAGAAGTTATGATTCCTCTCTTGTGTTTCCCTTTAGTTTGGCTGGGTTCTGGGTCTTCTAAGACCCTTGGATTGATGAGTGAACATTTCTTTGTGAATACAGCAGAGAAAGGAAAATTGCACTTTTCTGTTGAATGTGGATTGGGAATTTTTTTGGGTATGGTCAAAGGTGCATGTCCCACCTGGTTTTACCAGATATACTGTGCCTTAGATACCCAAGGCTATATATTTTACATAGATTGCCCTTCTGTTTGTGATGGTGCATATTTTTTTTTCTTCCTGTTTCATCATTATTTTTTACCCCTGTATGGCATCAGTGCTTCCACCAGGTTTTGTGGTTTGTGTTGTCGACACCTATTCCCTGAGCTCATTCCCCCCATTTTGATCCATATCCAGCTTACTCTATTTTGAGCCTCTGTGGACTGTTAGGGTTTTTCTTCAGTGTCCTCCAGACAACACTATAACCCTCAGAGCTCTTTCTTCTAAGGCTCACAAGGATCTCTGGAGACACTTTCTCCAGGACCACATCTAGCACCCGCCTGCACTGTCCTCTAAAGGAGCACTAGTTCCCTTCAGGAGCTCTTTCCTCCAGGACAAAACTGGAACCCTCGGCACTGTCCTCTAGGGACAGCACTGGCTCCCTCAGGAGCACTCCTCCCTGACAACACTAGTACCCTCAGCACTGTCTTCCAGAGCAGCACACATAGCCCACTGAGGAAGCAATGTCCAAGGACAGCCCTGTCCCTACACCCATCTTTTTTCCCATGCTGACATGCCTTCAAGAAAGGATGTTTTTGTTGTATGTTCTTCATTTAATGAAGATGTCATTTCATCATTTCAGGGTGTATCTCGTTTGGGCAGAACCAAAAACATCTCTCTGAGCTTTATGTCAAGCGTGGTCACTAGTTTAACCCTTTCAGGGTTTCTGAGTATTAGTACAGCTTATGCACCAGGGTTTTTGACATAACATAAGAAAGAAGGAACACTGCAACAGGCCTACTGACAATTGCTGAGCAGGTCCATGGCCCACCACGAGATTATCCCAATGACCCACCCAGTCTGGTGATCTCCACTCAAGGATGGGAGCACAAGCACTGCACCAGACCAGCAGCACAAGCTAGTCAGGTCCAACTCACACCCTCCCACACAACGTTTTAGCATCAATAACTGTTCTTGGGAGTTTGTTTCCCTCTCATCCACAACTCTATTACCAAACAAGTGCTCTTTCCTGTTAACCTTTCTGAATCTGAATTTTTCCAACTTTGAACTACCATTGCGTTTGAGTCCTGTTTTGGCTGGAAATTTTCAGCCCACACTATTTACATTCCCTTTTATTATTCCTGTTTTCCATTTTATACACCTTGATCTATATCCCCCATAATTCTTTGGCTTTCATGACGAGATGCAGATTCAGGGCCCTCAGTCTATCTCATAGGGATATTTTGATAATGGGACTCTTTGTCATCCTCCTTGTACGTTTTCCTGAGCATTTATATCCATTCTGTAATTACTGTGACTCAGATCTGAGCAGCAATAGTCTAACTAAAATGACGCTAGTAAGGATATATAGTGTTGGAGAACAACTGAGGACTTCTATTATTTATACTTCTAGATATGAAACCATGAAAATTTTGTTAGCTTTTTTGCCGGAAACTCTAATGCTCTATTGTCTTGGTTTTAGGTTACTGCTAACCAGAACTTCTAATCCTTTTTTTGAAATCAATAGTATTAAGATTTACAATTTGTACTTTATATGTGGCATGGTTATTTATATGTCCAACATTTAGAACTTTGCATTTGCCCCCCCCTCTAATATTAAAGTGCATCTGCCACTTCTCGACCATTGCGTCAGTCTTTTAAAAATCATTCTGGGCGCTCTAATGTCCTACATTAGATTGAATTAGACGGCCTAATTTGGTGTCATCAGCAAATTTGCTTATGTCACTATTTATCCTCATCTGTGTCGGTTTATGTAAACTGTGAACAACAAAAGGGCCGATACACTGACCAACTGAGGAAAACAACGCTTGTGACATGCACCATTCTGATATATCCACCTTTATGCAAAAACTCTGCTGTCTACCTGTCATCAGCCATGCCTCTACCCAGGAAATCACCTGTTATGCCAGGATTGCCTAAAAATTCTTGCACCCTCAAATCGGGTGAGAGAAAGTGGTAGGCCCTGCATCTGAAAGAATTGTCTATGTTGTCAGTGTGGCAGTATAAAGAAATCCTGCAGCACACAGTGACGTAATGAGATAAAAAAAATTTTGACAGTGTTTTTGGTTTAAAAGAGACTTTGCTCTGTATTTTCGTATGATTATTTTATGATGGTATTCTAGTTTTCCTGGTCTCATTTTATAGAATGGAAGACATATTACAGAAATTGAGGATGATTTTGATGGTTTTAAATGAAAAGTACCTGGTAATTGTACTCAAAATAGCAGAAATCTTCGATTTTTGCTGAAGTTCAAAAAAGGTAAACAATCTTTGCTTATGCGTCCAATTCACGGTCAGCTGGTGAGCTATTCTTTCCAAGTGTGTGTGATATTATTTATACATTTCTACAATTATGCAGTAGTCTGCAATAAACAGTAAATCTTTTGTGAAAATTAAAATTTCCAAAGTGGTAAGTAAAAAGGAATGTATGAGGGGCGTGCGGGAGTCGTGAATCAATGAACAGGGAAATGTTATTTTGTGCACAGGAATGTCTTTCTTGTTTTATTCTGAACCCCATTTGGATAATTGGCATCTTTTGAAATTTGATGTGTGAATTGAATGAAATTGGCAAAATTTAAATCTTGATCAGGAGTACAAAACAAATTCTGGCCACAAAATAGAGCGAACACAACTTCAAAGACCTGGAGTGATCAGGTCGGAGGATTTCCCCTTAAGGGGACCATATACATTGTATAATGATCTGCTAGAAAAATGGCAGGAACTGGTTAATGAGACCTCAAAAACTAGGGAGGCCAAGCCCATGATGACATCTTTCAGGTCAATTGTTCTATCTAGGAGTGGGAGTTGGCTGCACACTAACAGCACCTTTTCAAGGCAGGTGTGAAATTGCGACCTGGAAAATGTTCAGAGAACTTTCACGGGCACATAACTGAGATTAAACACTCCAATTACTGGGAGCGCTTGAGGTTCCTAAAACTGTATTACCTGGAATGCAGGGAGGGATTGGAAGAACATGATTTATATTACACCCTGGAAAATCCTTTAGAGGGACTAGTTACGATCTTGTCACACGAAAATCACTCTGTACGAAAGCAAAAGACTTGGCAGACGGATGCACCATCCCCCTGTGGAAAATTTTTAATTTTCCGAAACTATTTTTAAGGGGGGCGCCCTAATAGGTGTTTTATGTGCGATAGGAGAGTTCAAAATGTATTTGAAAAATGGAGTAGAACAGAGTTCCCTTGGCGCATGCGCGGATGTGCTGGGGGGAGGCTGAGGCGGATTGTTTGAATGGTGGTGAGGATGCGGGGGAGAGGGATAACATGGAACCACGAAATTGACGTTCACGGTGCCTAAGGATTATGTAGCCTCATTTTCATAATAAGCATGATGTGTGTAACTGTTCTGGTGGAGTTATGAGGGAACGTGATTTTACGGGACATACGGTAATAGCAGTGGTAAAAGTGTGTTAAGAGTAGGGACCGGCCTCGTGACTGACGCGTCATAAATGGACTGTGTCCTGGAGAAAATTACCTTGGTTTAATCATCACTCATCGGTTCAGGATCTAATGGAGTGACTTTGTTTGTATAATAGTTATGAGAGTATTTAATTCGTCTGTGAATAGTAATGTAATCAGTGTTAATAACAATTGAGTTAAGAGAAAGCAGGAAGTGAAATAGAGCGCCCTGCTCGAGGTGAACGTTGTGACTCTTTTTTAGTAACGGGGTAGTGGCAGATTTTTAGAATCACGCATTCTAACCGGGGACGATTACGACGGATACTCGTGCCTGCACGGAAGGAGAACCGTGCTCGGTTTTGTAAGCAGGACATCGAACTGAGGTAGTGAATGAAGGAAATTAAGGAGATATCAATCACCCACAGTAAGTAACCTTCTAGTTATAGCAACCTTATGGCTGGCCAGTTTGTGGTTTGTTATAATTAGATAGGTTATGTGTGATAAAGCTACCATCAAGTGACCACGGAGACAGCTGGTTAAGTGGTTGGGATCTATGTATAAATGCTTTTCCTTGATGGGAATGTATCCAGGTGTATCTTTAACCCCCCCCCTCATTCAAGCTAAAATATATATTATATATTCAGTCCACAATTAAATTGTAGCACCGTACTTGGGGTGCTATACCAATCTATACTGGTTCTCGGATTAGATAGGGATATGATTGTGAGGCCGATGGAATACTTCGCGACCAGGGGTGGTTAAGTTTTCTCACATGTCTACACGGGGTGACTTACGGTAATCATACTGTTAAGCACCCTAGGAAATTTTCCATATCTGCCGATGGTCCTTCCTGAACACGGATGCAATCAGTTGAAAAGAAATTAATTGAAGTAATTAATTAATAATTAAGTGATCTGATTGAAGGAAGTGGGTATAGCGGGTACACAAGTTTATTCGATCGTGTGGTCGAGATGATAATTATCCCAAAGAAATTGCCTAGCACATGGGGTTGTGGCTAGGATTTATCAAGGAGTAAAGTGCAAGGAATTACATCTTATAATAAAGCGTCTACTTAAAGTAGTATAATGGGTGATTATTAATTCCCTAACATGGCTGGGTCTGAGGAAGTTAGTGAGACTGGCAAGTCCATGGATGCCAAAGCAAAGAAAGCGTCACTAACAGCTCGGTAAGGGTCATGTTATAAATCATACAAGAAAGTGTATGGAGATAATGAAACAAGAACGGTTTTAAAAACCATGGATGAATTGAAGCTACCTTGAAGCCTTAGGAAATAGGCATGGTCATATAGATTGTGGTTTAATAGACTATGAAAAGAACTGCTAGAGAACTTGCAGATGATGCTTCCCAGGGAGCGTCTGCATAGATTCACTTTATGAAGTGCGGGAGGACAACATTGTGTCCTGCAAAACTAAGGCTTTGGAGAAGGTAAAAGGGTTTGGTAAACAATGTTGTTGGTCAACCTAGTATGGAATTAGAGGCATCTACCTAAACTCCGAATTCATGTTTGCCTGTGGTTAATCCGGGAGAAAACTGGGTGGAGGTTTTGGTCCTTCTTCAAAGCAGTCGTACATGATAGGAGGTGATCTTGAAGTGTTACAATTTATGCTATTTAAAGGGACAGGTAAGGGTGATGCGCATGTTATCATACCTGCATTCCCAAATGTTGACGACTCCTTTTGTGAGGCAGTTGACTTGTTGGATGTCTATTCGGCACTTGGAGCAATTAGGATGAGATCCTTGTAGCTAATTTGGGATAATTTGAAGACTCCAGATCACAACCGCAACAGTTTCAGCAATTTAGGATCAAACTAGAAAGCACTATTAAGACCTTGAGTAATAAATATGATCTGTGGGAGAGATGGTTGTTGTGTGCCTTTGATTCAGAAATAAATGAACCACAAGGACCATAGAGTGGTTATTAACAGATATCACTAGGGTTACTGCGGGTTGGAAGCAATGAGAGTGGGACTGCAAGAGCTATTTGTCAAAACTGCAGACCAGCCAAACATTACCGCTAGGAATAAAGTTACAGACCCCATGCACCTGCCAAAGTTACACCAAAGGAAAACCTTATCTATATCAATAATCCTAAGCCACCTACTTCACGGGGTTACGTAGGCACGTTATCAAGTGACATGTGCCAGTTATAGGTGGTTCTCCCCTACCTAAGCAAGAGGAGGAAAGCTACCACAATATGGGTAGCCCAGTTTGATAAGATGTCAGAAAGGAAAGGAGAGATTGTATCTTCTGACTTCGGTACTCATTTCTCTTAGTACTGTTACTGCTATACTTCATGGGATGTTAAAAGTGGAAAGCTTGGATGAGCTTGCTAGATGTTATCAGGTGTCTAGGTAATAATTATGTAAGGAATTGCCGTGCTAACTTGCACTATTGTTATCAGTGTAACAAGGGAATACACCACATTAGCTATTGTATGGGCTGAGTTCTAATCGTATGTTTGGTAACAATAGTACTGATAGTGATATAACCCTGACAAAAACAGTAGCCCACGTAAAGATTGCACGTACGTCGGTAATGATGGCCTAGGCTGAGGTAGCTTTTGCCTGATGTTGGATGTGCGTGGATTAATGAATAACGGGTAAATCCCAAAACTGTAACAGCCATTACTGGATCTGGGGATCACAACGTACCTTCATAAAACGTAACTGCATTAATGGGATGAAGGTACAAATGGGAGATCCTTGCTATTACTCAAGCTATTGGCTTTCTCTCGCACTTTGAAGGCCCAGTCATACGACACGGTTTATGTTAACTGTCCGGCTGGGACAATGAGAGAAAACGTATTCAATGCCCGATTTGTGGATAGGCTACCAGAGGGAAAATTTTACAATAGGGCTTGGTAACGCTACTGAAAGGCTTTCGAGGCATGGTAGATTTTGGCTCCTTCGGGTATAAATTAAGGATCGGTGGGGCCAATAGTTTTTGATAGGTAAGTGTCAATTTATGCCACCTTTGTAAAGGGTTTTGACATAGAAATTGCGGGAGTCACCCTTCTAAAGGACCGCCGGACGGTACTCGTGATGTATGGCAGGCTTCCCTCGTACCGATAATTGAATGACTGGAGGAATCCATTAAATACAGTTACGGTGGGTCGACTCATGAAGTATCAACCCAGTATTATATAATATATTCAATAGAGGATGAAGTTGAACTGTGTATAAATTATGGGAATTGGACAGCATTGGGATCAATGTAATGAAAGAAAGTCAGATGATTCCTTATACTCAAGAACATACCAGAAGGATGTTAAATTTGAATCATGGACAATACTGGGTGAGACTTCGTGGAAGCTGAACCATCCAGACCTACCAACTAATTACCGCGATGGCGTTATGGACAAATTAAAATGGCCCAGCTCCACGAAATTGAGCAAAGGACCAGACCTGTTGACTGCTTACGATGGATATCAATTAATGAGCAGTTAAATAATAAATACATTAGAGGAGATACTCCCTGAGCAAACCCCAGTCGATTTATGTTCACTATTTGCCACACCACGGAGTGAGAAGGATTCTAAGACCACTCCTCTGAGGATTGTGTTTAATTGTGTGCCAGGAGTAATAAAGGTGTACATAGTTTGAATGACTGTTTGATGACAGGTCAGTCGTTGACGGAAAAACTGGGAGACATCTACTAAACTTCGGGTTAAGAATTATGCCTTTACGGCAGGTCTAAGTAAAGCTTTCCTGAGAGTGGGTCTGCTGGGAGGCTGAGGGATCTGCACTAGGTTTTATGGCCCGTGAGAATCCTAGAGTGACCACTTAGTCCCCTGAAGCTTTTCGCTTCAGGAGTGTATTGTTTGGTGCTACCTCCAGTCCGTTACTACTCAGGCACGATAAATTGCACACCTTAAGCGTAAGGGTGGTCCACGAGTGGAGTAATGGGAAACAATTTTATGTGGTACCAATTTCCTGGGGGGTGACGTATAATGAAGAGGAAACTAATGGCATATACGCAGGGGCTAATGAAAATAATGAAGGTGCAAATATGCCCCTGAGGGAATGGAAAACAGTAATTCGTCCAGGCTTAAGAGCTCCCATATAAATAAAAGACAACCTGGAGTTGAAGTGTCCAAATGATAGTAATGTACTGGGACTGACTTGGGACACAGAGGGAGACATTGTTATCGTTTTAACAGTCATAAATGACTACAGCATGCCCAATAATTTAACCAAGCGAGTCTTGCTTATGCAGAAGTTTCAAAATGCTTCGATACACTAGGCTTATTGTCCCCACTTACATAAGCAGGAAAATTGTGATACAAGAATGCATGGAAGCTTATGGTGTGCTTGGGTGAAAAACCTGTTTACACTGAGGAATTTGTTGAAAGGTGGGTGAAATAAATAGGGGTATGTAAAAATTACTCCAATGTTGAAGTTCCCCCGTTCAATGTGGCCAGTCAAGAGGGAGAAAATGCTACTCCACATTTTTTGCGTCTTGCTTCGAAATTAGCATATGGCGCGGGCGCTTTACCTTCAATGTAATTGTGCCATTTCTCTTGTTATTATGTCCTAAGGCTAAGGTGGCTCCAATCAATTTCACCAACCTTACATCAGTTGGATTTACGGCCATTTTTGTAGGTGTCAAATAGCCTTTTATTATTAGGAAATAAATTGCGAGAGAAAATATCAGCGGACACCGTAATTTGGTCTGATAACGAGGTATCCTTACATTGGATTCGTCTAATGGTAACAGTAAGATTGTGTATGTACAAATCTGAGTCGGGGGCTGAATCCATCAAATGCAGGAGAGAAAACAACAGTTTGGGTCAGCATTATGTTAACCCGCCTTACATCACATTCTTGGTGACGAGAACCAGCTGACTTCTTGTCTCGAGGGCTTGACTTATGGAAAATTTCGTGAGTGCTTTATCGTGGTTTAAAGGAGGGCCAAAGTAGGCTGGTGGACAAAAATTAACTGGACCAGGTGCAAAAAAAGGCACATATTGCTCCAGTCGAAATTTCGGGAGCACCTACGGTCTGTAGTCCATCCTTAGCCATTGATTATGAGACAGGTATTCTTCCTTACTAAGATGATTAGTGTGGACCAGGTTTAGTGTTTAAATTTATAAGTAAGATGAATATCTCACCATTAATTTTCCCCATCCCCTGAAATACTGGCTATCCAGATGGATACAAGAAGAAACATACAGGGATGAGATTAAATTCGTGATGGACGGAAAAAGAAAAAAATTGTGAAAGGATCAATATTAGAAAAGCTGGGGCTGTATTTAGAGGATGATGTATATGAGGTGCAGTGGCAGGTTTACAGAATGCTGAATTGGGGGGAGGGAATATGATAAGCACCCTATCTTGACTGCCCAAAACTCATCACCTGACGACCTTGATTGTCTTTAATTGCCCTCTATACGTGATTGCACGGTGGGGTACAGGGATACCTTAAACTGTATTCGGGGGGGAAACCTTCTAGGATTCCACAAGGACGGCATAAGTGTAAACGGGGGTTATCAGTCGTGTGTAATATGTAGACGGCGTGGATGCCTCAGAACCCCCCCCCCCCCCCCCATACATGTTACCCAGGTCCTCCACCATTGCAAGGAAGCGTTTTGCAGTTGGTTAAACCAATTTGACTGGTGACCGGAGTGGACTATAGTGGGCAATCATTTTGGACAGGGTACTTCAGATGGTGTCATTGAAGGTGTATGTATGTATATTTACTTGTACTAGTTCTAGGGCTGTTCATCTAGATGTGGGCTCAGGATTGTCTGCAGATCAGTTCTTACACCTCTGTTCCTGGAAATTTGCCGCTAGACGATCTGTCCCAAGATTGATGATCTCAGTAATGCCACCAATTTTGTAGGGGGTGCTCAACTCTTGATGAAATTAAATAAGTGTGATGATGTACGTCTTTGTTGACCCTGCGAGGGTGTGTCTGGAAATTTATTCACTCCCTAGAGGCCCCCTGGCAGGGAGGACCTGTCGAAGAATGATAGGTACAGTGAAAAGATGTCTTCGTAAAGGTGCTTCAACACAGGAGCAGAATTGATTTGGAGGACGTTCCGGGCAGTGTTGGTGGAGGCAGTAAATCGTGTAAACAATCGCCATCTGTCATACTTGAGCGGACATCCTGACGCGGGAGATCCTGACTCCCTCAGCCACCTATATGTGGACAAAGGTTTAGAAGCTGGCCTATCTTAGAGGATAATCCCGAGGGAAGTGATGAGGATTATAATCAACGTGACTGTGTTGAGTGACAAGTTCAAAAGTTAAATAAGGTAATTATTCATTGTGTCTGATGTGTGGGTAAAGAATATCTTCTTAACTACGTTGAACACTTTTTGGTGCGCCAGAGGCTGTAACGACAGAAATTCATCCAGGTGTCATTGTGTTAATGGATACTGATACAACATGAACATTGTGGCCTCTGGGCAAGGTAGTTACATTATACCCAGATGCACAAGGTGTTGTTCAGAATCGTCAATGTGTTGGTCGTGGTCAAGAAAGTGTGCGTACCTTATAAATTAATTCCCTTGGAATTAAATGGTGTTCATCCAGTGCAGATGGAAACCTAAGGGACAGTTGACACGAGTGATATTGAAGGGACACTGACCGGGTATAATGCAGAGAAGAAACCGTTAAGTTAGACACACTAGAAATACAGCAGCGCAATTAGGGAGTGGGTGGAAACGTCTCCTGGAGGAAGACGCAATTTAAGTCGTCTAACAACGACTTCCCGCCCGCCGCAGGGTGGAAAATTTTTAATTTTACCGAAACTATATGCGCTAATTCGGTGTTTTATGTGCCCGATAGGAGTCAAAATGGTAAATTTTGAAAATGGTGAGTACCAAGAGTTTCCTTGGCGCATGTCGCGGATGTGCGGGGAGGCTTTGAGGCGGATTGTTTAGAATGGTGGTGAGGAAGCGGTTGGGGGAAATCATGAACCACGAAATTGTGTCACGGTGGCATAAGGATTTAAATAGGCACCTATTTCATATTAAGAAGTGTCGTAACTGTTCCTGGTGGAAGTGAGGGAACGTGATTTACAGGACTTCGGTAATTAGGTTGGTAAAAGTGTGATAAGAGTTGGACGGGTGACTGTAGCGTCACTATGGACTGTGTCCTGGTGGAAAAATTACCCTTGGTTTAAAATCTTTTTCACTCATCGCGTCTAAGATTCTTAATTGGAGTGACCTCTTGTTTGGATAATAGTTATGAGAAAGATAAATCGTCTTGTGAATAGTAAGTATTCAGTGATAATAACATTGAGTTAAGAGAAAGCGGATGTGGGGAAATAGAGCGCCCTGCTCCGAGTGAACGTGTGACTCTCGTAACGGGATAGGGAGATTTATAGAAATCTCACGAACTTCTAACCGGGACGATCCGAACGGATACCTCGTCTGCCGGAATGAGAACCGTTGTCGGTGTAGCAGGACATCGATAACTGAGGTTATGATGAATGAAGAATATAAGGAGTATCAATCACCCACAGTTAGAACCCTTCTAGTTATTGCAAACCTTAGGATGGCCGTTGTGGTATGTTATAATTAGTAGGTTATGAGTGATCCAGCTACATCAAGTGACCACCGCGGAGAGAAAAGCTGGTAAGTGGGTAGGGTTGGATTATGTATAAAATGCTTTTCCTTGATGGATGTATCCAGGTGAATCTTACCCCCCCACCTCATTCAGCTAAACTAATATAATCATCCGGCCACAAATTAATTTGTAGCACCGTACTTGTGGGTGCTACTCCAATCTATACTGTCTCGGATAAGATATGGATAAGATTGTGAGGCCGATGGAATTCAATTGCGCGACCTGGGTGGTTAAGTTTTTCTCACATGTTCTACACGGGGTGAGGATGACTACGGTATTAAACATACAGTTAGCACTTTGGATATTTTCCATTCCCCCAATGAAAAGTAGGGGTTGTCACTAGGCAAGTTAAGAGACCATACCCAATAAGGGTTCAGGGGCCAGAGACTGTTCATATGCCTCCAGCACACATAAGGGGTTTACCCAACAGACCCCTGGCAGTCTTCAAAGCTGGCACTGGAAAAGCACCTAAAGTCAAGTCCTGATCAGCCAGGCTGTGGCTCGTACATTGGTTTGCATGCAGCCAGCAGCAACAGCCTGGTTGATCAGGCTCTGATCCACCAGGAGGCCTGGTCACAGACCGGGCCACGGGGGCGTTGACCCCCGGAACTCTCTCCAGGTAAACTCCAGGTAAAGTTATTGGATAGATGAAATTGGTAAATGGATAGCTTCTTGTACTCATTCGATAGAAAACAATGGAGTTCTAACGAAATTGTTATGATTTTTGTCGACTAGTACACTGGAATTGGCCGAAAATTGGGCTCAAAGTGGGCAAACTCGCCGATGCGTAAACATCGTCAAGACTGCTAACTTCGTGAGAACATAATTCCGTAAGTTTTCCATCAAATTTCATACTTTTGGTGTCATTATGATCGGGAAAAGATTCTCTATCTTTTCATAAGAAATTTTCCTTTTTTTTATAAAATTTGTCAACCTTGAGAAAAAGTCTAGGAGAGGGCCTGTTGACCCTGAAAGGGTTAAAATCTCTACATATACTATGGGACCACTGACCACACAGATGGCAAGCAATCCTGGCCTGTTTTTATCCCTTACCTATTCTGCAGACTACACAGATCTTCATGGTAGTGGTCATCTTACAATACTGGACAACTCTCTTAGCTAGCTAGTCTATAATTCTCTGATGTGTTTAATTTTTTTTGTAACAGTTCTTCTGATTTGGCTTTATTTCCATTGAAACTGTTTGAATCCACCCGAATCCGGCTTTGTTTCCACAGAAAGTGTTTGAAACCGCCCAAATCCAGCGAAATCCATTTGAATCCTCCCAAATCCAGCAAAACTGGACGAATCCAGTTAGTGGATCACTGTATGTATATATTTTTTCTAATAATCACCTTAATAGTAGATCTGTCTATCTGTATTGTAACTGTTGTATTTAATTATAACAGTTCTTCCAATTTGCCTTTATTTCCAATGAAACCATTTTAATCCACCCGAATCCAGCTATATTTCCAACAAACCATTTGAATCCACCTGAATCCAGTGAATCCACCTGAAACCAGCTAGTGGATCACTGTATATCTTTCTCTTAATAATCGCCTTAACAGTAGATCTGTCTATCTGTATTGTAACTATTTGTTGTAGTTCCCGTTTGAGCAATTGATAGGGCATGTAGAGCCCTGTCAGTTAGTGAAACCAGTCAGAGGATACATTGTTATTAACGAATCTGTTTGAAATCGGTCTTTGGATGAATCCAGGCAGATCTTGATTAGGCTCACTGGGTGATTTTGGATTAGCTCATGAAAAGGACTACTGGAAAAAAATTAAACAGTGTAATATATGTTCAGTTTGATACAGAAAGGATAACTTGCATGTTTGGGCGCCAATGGCTTAAATATATCTTTGTTATTGTACACTGATTCTCCTTTTTTGACTCAGTAGATATTATTTTATGCTAGATTAGTTCCAAGCACTGGAGAGATATATCTTATAAGTTCACAGGCACAGTTTAAAGTTCTAGTACACAAGAGAGACCATGAAAAACATGAAAGAACACAGCGGCATGGCGACACAGTGCCATGCTGATTATGATACAAAAATAGGCCATATGATTCATTCTGAGGAAGATACCAATGAACTCCAGGAGGATTTGGACAAAATGTTTTGGTCTGAAAAATGGCAGATGAGGTTCAGTGTGGACAAGTGTAAGGTACTAGTCCTTGGAAATAAAAATAGCCCTCTAAGTTATAAACTAGGTGAAGTATAGCTTGATCATACAGTGTGTGGAAAAGACTTGGGAGTCATGGTAAGCAGAAATCTAAAACAAAGACAGCAGTGGGATTTATTTCAAGACGTGAAAGTAACAGAAGTCCAAAAGTTATTTTACAGCTTATGCATCACTAATTAGGCCTATTTGGATTATGCTCCCTCAGTTTTGATCCCCTTACTACAGGATGGTTATAGACTCACTGGAGAAACATAGAGAAGGGACAAAAAGAAACAATCAACAGTTTAATATTTTCTTGTATATAAAATGCAACTCCTCCCCTTCCATATGGAAACAACTTAAACCCTTGAATATTACACTAAGTGGTCATATCCTGGACTCTTTAAGTCATACCTGTTTCAGTTATTGCAATGACATTAAAGTTCCAGTACATGCTATAAAACAATTCATTAAACTTATTTCTTGCACTTCGACTGTTAGTAAAAAATTTACAGTTATTATTTTTTTCTGCACCTTTTTACTATTCACCTTTGCTTTTACACAATTTCTTAATTATCATTACCTTGTGTTACTCCATGACTGTTACTAAAAAGTTTCATAATACCCAAAGCCTAAGTCAATATACCCATACTCTTTTATTCTCCATTTCTAAACCCATACTCTAGCAAATTTCATAGTTTAATGTTCTAACAACACCCCCAACTGAGCTAGGAAAAACCCACACCTGCCTGGATAAGTGAACCCTATCAAAGGCTACGTGGGCTTTTGGCATAGAAGTGGTCCCAGTTTTTAAGGAATTGTACTGCAATATCCTTACAGTGCTTGTCTAGCCAAAAATTAATACCAAAAGTCTGGACAACCAAATTCATTTGCAACACACCTTCTTGGCAATATGCCACATATAAAAAGGGTGCCCCCTTTCTTCCTATTATGACTTTTGCTGTCATGTACCTTCTTGTAAATCCTCACTTCTACGCTTGCCTACATCATTGCCTCCAGCACCGAGGAAGAAAATAGGATCGATCCTATTACCGTTCATGATGTTGTCAAAGCTGGCTAATAATATCTTCAATCTCGCCCCCGGAAAGCAAACCCTCGGTCTCCTACTCCCATCCCTTCAAGCAGAAGGCCCTTTTCCATGTACCTTAACCTGGCTATCTTCAACAACATTTTCTACCTTCCTTGGCGTTGTGCATCATGATATTTCTAGTAGTCGAAATCACATTCATCAGGTAGCACAAAGAATGGGTTTGATGTTTCCACAACAGTTTCCTGGATCTTCATTGATTCTACCTCTCCATCAATCCTCATGATTCTTAACTTTGTCCCCTTGCTTTCCAGCCATTCCCAGGTTCCTTTCTTGGCTTGAGGATTCTCAACAGGAGGATTATTGCAAATCTTCTTGTTTTCCACAGTCATTCTCTGTATCTCAAGCTTAGCCACCCTCCTTTAACTGCTGGTAGCGTTGCTCAAGAGAGGACATCTTGTTCAGATTCACAGAGAGCACACAAGACACATCTTCACAGGCTTAAGTACAGGTTACCACTGGATTAAGTACAGGTCACCACCATTTGCAGCTCTATACCTCACTAGTGAAGCCTCATTTGGATTATGCTGCCAGTTTTGGTCTCCTTACTCGAGGATGGATATAGACTCATTGGAGAACATACAGAGAAGAATGACTAAACTGATTTACTGTATGAGGAATCTCCCATATGTAGATAAAACTTGAGCCTTGAATCTCCACTCCACTCTGTGGAGAAAACTTTTAGAGTGAAGGGAAGATATCATCGAAGTGTATAAGTGGAAGATGGGCTTAACACAGGTGAAGTTAAAAAGTACTGAGGGTGTCAAACCATGAAAAAAACAGAAGTAACGGATTTTTAAATTGAATTAATTTAGATTTAGAAAGGTTTTCGAACAGAGTGGTGGGTGCAACGAATGGTCTTCCAAGTAGAGTAATTGAGGGCTAGGACCCTTTAGTAGCTTTAAAATGAGAATAGACAAATATATGAGTAGGAGGGCTGGGTTTGATTTGGGGTCGTGGGTATGGGAGTTAATTCTTGAGTAGTTTTGGAAAAGGGGTGGTTTTGATAAAGACTTGCCTTGTATGGGGCCCGTAGGCTTTCTGCAGTATTCTCCATTCTTATATTCTTATGTAAGAAAGGAGAAACAGTGCAGCAGGCCTCTTGTCCCATACTAGGCAGGTCCTTTACAATCCATCTCACTAACAAAATATTTGCCCAACCCAATTTTTCAATGCTTCCGTGAAATAAGCTTTGATAATCTATTCACTCATATGTAAGTCCCACTCAAATCCAACTCCTCTCACACATGTATATACCCAACCTAAATTTGAAACTTCCTAAGGTTTTAGCTTTTTATAACCAATATAAATATGATGTGGCAGTTGGGAATTTAACAGCTGTGAATTCACAAATGTTCGAAGCCCGTAAAAGTGGAAACACGGGAATGTTGAGGGAGGGCCTGTACTTCTTGATAGAAACCAAGGATTCTGTTAGCTTTATTGTGAAAAACTTATGCACTGGGTTGTCTTGGTTTTAGATTACAGTGGGGCCCTCCCTTTTTGTTGGGTCAGTTTTTTTTCTCTTTCCATCATCGCCGATTTTTTGCACAAAATTATTAGCCCCGTTTTTGCTTTCCTCCATTTTCGTCTGTGGCACGGAAAAATTTTGGCTCCTTTCCATTTTTTTTCCCCCATTCACGGTGTAGGGTACTGTCCAAATGCCGCGAGCACAAAAAGCCTCCCACACAAAACATTTGAGGCGTGTCATGGGAAACATTTTATAGTAATTTTTTTTTTTGCACCTGTTTAATCTTTGTGATGCTAAATAAGCCACCATAGGCCCAAAGAAAGCTGCTAGTGCCAGCCCATTGACAATGAAGGTGAGAGAGGCAATAGAATTCAAGAAAAAACTTGTAGCAAAGTACGAAAGTGGAGGAGGAAGAGAGAGGGGAGAATATGCCTTGTTCATTGATTCTACAATATGTATGATACTAAAACAGCAGGAGTGGAGAAAGGCTATAATGCAAGCCATTAACTGTGTAGCAAGTAAGTTAAGCCATTAAGCAATAGAAAAAAAAGACACGAAACTGACTCCACCAATGTTATTGGGGGTATATAAGGCCGCTGACAAACATACGCCGCCCTGCCGATCTTACACCACCTTAAACCAATGCCAGCATCTCCAAGGAACAGCAAGTGTAAATACAGTGGAACCTCTGCTTACGAGTTTAATATGTTCCGTGACCTTGCCCACATCTGGATTTGCTCATTTGCAATCAGTTTTCCTCATTTAACTTAACTGAAATGCAATTAATCCTTTCTTGCTCTCAGGAGGTACAACAAGATATGTCAATATTTCACTAATATCATCTATACAAGTTATTTATCTATCAAAATTCATATGATATGACACAACAAACAATATTAATAACATGGAAACCTGATATATACTCTAGAATGAATAGAATATGTCATGTGACAAGTGGAGGTGGCCACAACTGCTCCAGCATTATTGTGTTAATCACTGACATCTATTGACAGACTTTTGAAACCATCTATTATTATAATTATTCTTATATATTTCATTATTATTATTATACATGTATTATTATTATAGGTAGTAGGTTGGTAGACAGCAACCACCCAGGGAAGTACTACCTTCCTGCCAGATGACTGTGAAACAGAAACCTGTAACTGTTTTGCATGATGGTAGGATTGCTGGTGTCTTTTTCTGTCTCATAAACACGCTAGGTAACAGGGATATCTTGCTACTCCTACATAAACTTTGGTCACACTTCAGAGACATGCACATGCATATATATATATATTATATATATATATATATATATATATATATTTATATATATATATATATATATATATATATATATATATATATATATATTATGTATATCATACATACATCTAGGTTTTTCTTCTTTTCTAAATAGCTTTTGTTCTTCTTTATTTCTTCTATTGTCCATGGGGAAGTGGAAAAGAATCTTTCCTCCATAAGCCATGCATGTCGTATGAGGCGACTAAAATGCCGGGAGCAATGGGCTAGTAAACCCCTTCTCCTGTAGACATTTACAAAAAAGAGAAGAAGAAAAAACTTTATAAAACTGGGATGCTTGAATGTGCGTGGATGTAGTGTGGATGACAAGAAACAGATGATTGCTGATGTTATGAAAGATAAGAAGTTGGATGTCCTGGCCCTAAGCAAAACAAAGCTGAAGGGGGTAGGGGAGTTTAGGTGGGGGGAAATAAATGAGATAAATCTGGAGTATCTGAGAGAGTTAGAGCTAAAAAAAGGGGGTAGGAGTAATGTTGAAGGATCAGTTTATGGAAAGAAAAGAGAATATGAATGTGTAAATTCAAGGATTATGTGGATTAAAGTAAAGGTTGAATGCAAAAAGTGGGTCTAATAAGTGTTTTAATGCACCTGGAGAAGAGGGGAATGTAGAGGAGAGAGAGAGAGATTTTGGGAGATGTTAAGTGAATATATAGGAACCTCTGAACCAAGTGAGAGTAATTGTGGTAGGGGACCTGAATGCTAAAGTAGGAGGAACTTTTAGAGAGGGTGTGGTAGGTAAGTTTGGGGTGCCAGGTGTAAATGATAATGGGAGCCCTTTGACTGAACTTTGTATAGAAAAGGGTTTAGTTATAGGTAATACATATTTTAAGAAAAAGAGGATAAATAAGTATACAAGATATGATGTAGAGCGAAATGACAGTAGTTTGTTGGATTATATTGGTAGATAAAAGACTGTTGAGTAGACTTCAGGATGTACATGTTTATAGAGGGGCCACAGATATATCAGATCACTTTTTAGTTGTAGCTACATTGAGAGTAAAAGGTAGATGGGATACTAGGAGAATAGAAGCATCAGGGAAGAGAGTTTGTGGTTACAGGAAAGTGGGTGTGGGAGGGAAGAGGAGCGATTGGTGGAATGATGATGTAAAGAGAGTAGTAAGGGAGAAAAAGTTAGCATTTGAGAAGTTTTTACAAAGTAGAAGTGATGCAAGGAGGGAAGAGTATATGGAGAAAAAGAGAGAGGTTAAGAGAGTGGTGAAGCAATGTAAAAAGAGAGCAAATGAGAGAGTGGGTGAGATGTTATGAACAAATTTTGTTGAAAATAATAAAAAGTTTTGGAGTGAAATTAACAAGTTAAGGAAGCCTAGAGAACAAATGGATTTGTCAGTTAAAAATAGGAGAGGAGAGTTATTAAATGGACAGTTAGGTAATGGGAAGATGGAAGGAATATTTTGAGGAATTGTTAAATATTGATGAAGATAGGGAAGCTGCGATTTCGTGAATAAGGCAAGGAGGAATAACATCTTGTAGGAGTGAGGAAGAGCCAGTTGTGAGTGTGGGGGAAGTTCGTGAGAGAGTAGGTAAAATGAAAGGGGGTAAGGTAGCCAGGATTAGTGGGATAAAGATAGAAATGTTAAAAGCAGGGGGGATATAGTTTTGGAGTGGTTGGTGCAGTTATTTAATAAATGTATGGAAGAGAGTAAGGTACCTAGGGATTGGCAGAGAGCATGCATAGTTAATTTGTATAAAGGCAAAGGGGATAAAAGAGAGTGCAAAAATTATAAGGGGATAAGTCTGTTGAGTATACCTGGTAAAGTGTACGGTAGAGTTATTATTGAAAGAATTAAGAGTAAGATGGAGAATAGGATAGCAGATGAACAAGGAGGCTTTAGGAAAGGTAGAGGGTGGGTGGACCAGGTGTTTACAGTGAAACATATAAGTGAACAGTATTTAGATAAGGCTAAAGAGGTTTTTTGGCATTTATGGATTTAGAAAAGGCGTATGACAGGGTGGATTTGGGGGGGAAATGTGGCAGATGTTGCAGGTGTATGGTATAGGAGGTAGGTTACTGAAAGCAGTGAAGAGTTTTTACGAGGATAGTGAGGCTCAAGTTAGAGTATGTAGGAAAGAGGGAGATTATTTCCCAGTAAAAGTAGGCCTTAGACAAGGATGTGTGATGTCACCGTGGTTGTTTAATATATTTATAGATTGGGTTGTAAGAGAAGTAAATGTGACGGTCTTGGCAAGAGGCGTGGAGTTAAAAGATAAAGAATCACACATAAAGTGGTAGTTGTCACAGTTGCTCTTTGCTGATGACACTGTGCTCTTGGGAGATTCTGAAGAGAAGTTGCAGAGATTGGTGGATAAATTTGGTAGAGTATGCAAAAGAAGAAAATTAAAAGTGAATACAGGAAAGAGTAAGGTTATGAGGATAACGAAAAGATTAGGTGATGAAAGATTGGATATCAGATTGGAAGGAGAGAGCATGGAGGAGCTGAATGTATTCAGATATTTGGGAGTGGATGTGTCAGTGAATGGGTCTATGAAAGATGAGGTGAATCATAGAATTGATGAGGGGAAAAGGGTGAGTGGTGCACTTAGGAGTCTGTGGAGACAAAGAACTTTGTCCTTGGAGGCAAAGAGGGGAATGTATGAGAGTATAGTTTTACCAACTCTCTTATATGGGTGTGAAGCATGGGTGATGAATGTTGCAGCAAGGAGAAGACTGGAGGCAGTGGAGATGTATGTCTGAGGGTAATGTGTGGTGTGAATATAATGCAGAGAATTCGTAGTTTGGAAGTTAGGAGGAGGTGCGGGATTCCCAAAATTTTTGTCAAGGGCTGAGGACGGGTTGTTGAGGTGGTTCAGACAGTAGGAGAAGGGAGCAAAACAGAATGACTTCAAGAGTGTATCAGTTTTTTGTATGGAAGGAAGACGGGGGGGGGGTTGGGCCCTAGGAAAGGTTGGAGGGGGGGGTAAAGGGGGGTTTTGTGTGCAAGGGGCTTGGATTCCAGTAGGCATGCGGGCATGTTTGATGGGAGTGATGGGACAAAGGGTTTTTTTAATATTGACGGCTGTTGGAGTGTGAGCAAGAACATTTTAAAGGGGTTGGGGGAAAACCCGCAGCCGGATTGAGCCCTGGAGAGGGGAAAGTACAGTGCCTGCACTTAAAGGGGTTTTTAATGTGCAGTTTAAAAATGTGTGTAAAGCACCCTTCTGGCAAGACAGTGATGGAGTGATGATGGTAAAATTTTTTTTTTTTTTCGGGCCCCCTGCCTTGGTGGGAATCAGCCAATGTGAAAATAAAAAAAAATAATATTAAAATCTAATTATTTGGTTTTTAATCTGGCATGGTTATTTTTCCCGTCCAAAAGCATTTGTCTATGTTAAACTGCATCTGCCCCCTTCTTGCCACTGCTCGTTATTCAAATTCTTGTGGAGTGCTCTAATGTTCTATGAGAATGAATCTGATGGCCCCATATTGGTGTATAAACAAACTTGCTTTTTTGTCCCTATTATTCCTCATCAAAGTCCTTTAGTAGATCTTGAACAACAAGGGGCCCAAACACTGACCCTGGGGAAACACCGATTCTGATAATTTCCCACTCTGATTTCTCCCTATTTATGCAAACTGTCTGCTACCTATTTGTTATACCATGCTCTATCCAGGCAAAAAATTTCTCCTCCTTATTCCATATGTTCTTAATTTTCCTCAATAGTCCTCTGATATGGGAGTCTATCAAAAGACTTCACCAGAAGCCATATACATATCATATTCATTACCACGAATTCTAACATCCTCAAATACCTTAGTGGAAAAAAAGTTAAATGACTTGTATGGCATGAATGCCCTTTTGTAAAACCATGCTTGGAGGAATTGTTGTTTTTTTATCATTTTATGGCATTTGAAGATGGTATGAATTGCCGGGGCAATTATTGATTCCATTAAAATTTTCCACTAAGGAGGTTTGCTCATTGGTCGTATAGTTTGAAACTAAGGACCTGTCACCTGCTTTGACAATTAGCATTACAATTTGCCATTTTCCATTTTCTGGGACTACGCTCAGTTTGTAGTGATATGTTGAAAAGATTTACAAACGTTTGCTAAGGAAGCTCACTTTACATTCCTTTACGTCCCTTGCTACAGTTCATCAGGGCCTGGAGATTGGTTTAGTTTTTAATTTATCCATTTGTCAAAGGATCATGTTTTTTGTGACCATAGAGTGTTTATATTATCAGCTTGTTCTGTGTAATTTATTTTTTCTGGAATGTTGTAGTATCTTCCTGTGTAAAAAACTGGAGAGGAAGTAATTTTAAAAATTCTCACACTTCCTTATCACTGTCGGTGTGTGGCTGACCGAGTGACTTTTGAGTGGGGCTATCTTGTCCTTAATCTTACGTCTGTATACCTGAAAGAATCCTTTTGGGTTGTCTTGGATCTCTTGCAATTTTAACCTCATATTCTATTTTTGCTTTTCTTATTCCCCCTTTTTTAATTTTTCTCTTTAACAGAATATTATATTGATTTCTTACCTACCCCTCTCCTCTTTTGATAGCCTTGTATATGCCTTCCATTTGACCAATGAGATCTTTCAATTTTTGTTCATCCATTAGGATCATTTTTTTTTGTTTGATATGATTCCCCTGTTTGATATTGGCTCTGTCTCCTGAGTAGCTAGAACTACGCTCTGGAAAATGTCATACAGTGGTTCTCGTTTTTCGTAGTTTTATCTTTCTGGAGTTGCTACAATTATCGAAAATCTACGTTTTTTCAAATCAATTTTCCCCATAAGAATTAAATGTAATTACAATTAATTCCGTTCCTGACTCCCAGAGTATTAAACAAAAATTTTTTTGTACATGGAATATAGATGTAGTACATAAACAATACAATGGGAAATGATGAATGTGAAACATTAACTGCATAACACTTACCTTTTTATTGGAGATTCTTCTTAGTGTATGGGGAGGACTGGAGGAGGAGAGAATTGGATTGTTTACCAGTTTGGAAGGGAAATCCCCTTCCATCAACACCTTCAGGTACCAATTGCTTTTCTGGGGTTGCTTCTTCCTTTCTCTGTTTCTTATGCCACTAGGACCACCTTGAGCACTGGAGTCCTGTCTCACAAAATAACTGTGGAGAGTGCTCTGTTTTTTGCGTCTCTTTAACACTTCCCTAAAATGCCCAAAGAACATTTGTCACCTGTACTGTTATGTTACCCAACATGGCTTGCAACAACCTTGTCAGGGTGGATGATTCTCATAAAGCTTTCTATCTTACCCCACATAAGCAAAATCTCTTTAATTTCTGAAGAAGGCACCTGCTTCCATCTCTCTTCCTCTCCTCTGCGCAAGATCTGAGCGTGATCTTGTTGCTGTTCCGCTGAAGCTCTTGCAGTCTCAGTGGTGAGCTCTTCTTTACACAGGCTGGCACTAGGAGGAGCTTTCTTTGAGCCATGGTAGCTTATTTAGTACTTGCAAGCACTAAAATGAGTGTAATATTTTGAAATACTTCTCGTAAGGAGCACGTGGGGGACCATCGCTCAATGGTAAACAATGCCAGATGGCTGGTAGGGAGGCTGCCCCGGCTCACACATGTGTTACGTGACCCTGGTACGAAACTACTATTAGCGGTGTCAACCTATGATTAGCGAGGCCCATGTTTTATACGAAAAATATCCTATGATTTTCTAAAATCTATGATTCCCAAGAACTACGGAAAAACGATCGGGACCACTGTCATTGGCAACAAACACCACCTACCTGACCACAGTCAGGTCATTCCAGTTCAACCCACCCAGGTAAATTCTGCCAAGCAGAAGTCAGGGACAGAGACCTTGATTGCCATTTTTAGGGTAATTCCACGATATATTAAAACTGAGTGTTTTGTGATCAACTTTCCCCAGTCATCATTAACCTCAAGGCTACTAATTAGTGATTCCCTGCTGGCAAGAAACAAGTCAAACAGGTTATTTCTTTAGTTGGTTCTGTAACACAACTGTTTTAAAAAACACTCCTGGAATAGTATCAAGAAGTCAGTCAAACTCTGAAATTTCTGTCAAATTGCTCCTGTCAATTTGTCTCAAATTAAAATCTTCCCACTGCACTACACTTTCATTATCAGTATACCTATCAAATTCGTCCATAGAAGTATACTGTACTCCCTATCAAGGTTTTTTGGGGGCCTTGTAAAATCACACCCAAGAGTAACTTTTCACAGCCCATGAGGAGCTGTAATCAAACAGATTCAGTGGCTGATGCTTCTAATCTTATATCACATCTAAGACAATTTAAATTATCTTTGACATACTTTGCTACTCTGCCACCCTTCCTGTTGATCCTGTCAGTGTGGAATAATTTATACCCTTTTATGTGACATTCAGAAGGCTTGTCTCTATCTTTCATACTGGGTAGGTCTCTGTTATAGAAATAATATCTATGCTTCCTGCAATTGCAATTAATATTTTCTCATCTATCTTATTTCTTACACTCCTGCTATTATTATTTGTAATTTTATGATAAATGTCTTTTAAACATTTACTGTTTTCAACCCTAGTGTTGCAACTTGACTGTTTCCACAACACCCATACCTCTATCTTCTATCAGTTTAAATCTTAGACAGTCAGCAATGGTCCTCTGCCCAAAAAGATGTTACCCCTCCCCTTGATACATATCATGTTTGCCATAAAAGTTGTTCCAGTTGTCTATATGAATGGAATTGCAAGTTCTGCAGTATCTGTCCAGTCAGCAGTTTACACATTGCTTCTAAGATAACCATTCATTGCCACTTCCCCATCTTAGCAAAGTATGCTTCATAATGACTGGATACCTCCCTTAGCCCTCAACTAAATCCAAACCTACCCTTCCTGACAGCATTTCACCAGCACTGTAAACATTGATAATGGGCTAGTTTCCCATTACCTGACATATTATCCAACTGTTGACTATTTTACCAACGCCAGCTCATTGATGCACACTCTCCCACCTTCTTATTCATATTACAGAAAGCACAGTCCATTTATCTTAGCTGTTGGAGTCACCCAACACAGAATTCATTACCTCTATTAGCACTGGCTACTGGAAGTCCACCATCCTGAAGAAACAGAGAAGTGATTTCCTACCTTCAATGGAAACGACATCCCTCTCCTTCTCTGTGAGGCTTGTCAGGTCCCTATTTCGTATTTCCATCACTTTCTTGTGGATTGTTGGGTTTACAAGTCTAAATTTGCAAGGAGTTACCTCTTGTCACCACTGCCCTGTCGCTCTGTCCTTATCTCCCTTCTTACAGATGGAGCTCTGCTTTGACTTACAATCACATTTTTACTTTTTGTCAGCAGCTGCTTTACTATACAAACTTTGACAAATAGCCCTTAGTGTCTCTTCCAGCACTTTTCCTCCCCTCTCACCTAGCTGTCTAATATATCCCCGGCACTATTTTCTGGCCTTCAGCGCAGCTGACCTTGTCAGTTTAAGCTTTATTTTGAGTATTTATAATACTCATTGTTCCATTTGATCAAGCTTATAGCAAGTTTCATTAAAATTCCTTTTCTTCTACCATAAAGTGTGAGAAATTGGTAATTTGGCCAATTTATACAAAATTTCAAGAAAGGCAATATTTCAAAATTGGGCCTATAATAACAATGCTGTCATACCTAGCACTAAAATAACATTTTTGTTGTTCATTAGTTTATGTCTCCAGCCCTTTTATATTACGTTTGCTTTCCATGACATGTGACAATTTTTATTCACAAAAAAAATATAAAATTTTTGTTATGGCAAAATACTGCATTATTGTAAAAAATAATATAAATATATCAGTGCATTTGTGAAAAGCATTATTAGTGCCACCAGTTGATGTGTGTATTGGATGAGTGATGTGATTTGTTTATTCCTGTACATCGTCAAAACTCGAACACTTCCAGTATTTGAGCTCACTGTAAAGCTACTTTTTGTCTGTTAAACCATTCAAAAATCATCTCTTATTTCTGTAATATATCTCCCTTCTTTCAAATGACATGAGAAAAATAGAGAACACAACATAAATCTTTTCTTTCAACAAACCGGCCGTTTATCCTTAACAGGCAGGGTGGCCCACCAAGGCAGGTGGCCCACCAAGGCAGGGTGGCCCCACCAAAGCAGGGTGGCCCACTTAAGGCGGTGGCCCAAAAAGAAAAACGAAAGTTTCTCTTTTTCAAAATTTATTAATTTATACAGGAGAAGGGGTTAATAGCCCCTTGCTCCTGGCATTTTAAGTCTCCTCTTTACAAACACACATGGCTTATGGAGGAGAATGCTGTTTCACTTCCCCATGGAGACAAGAGGGAAATAAACAGAACAGAACTAGAAATAAAATAGCAGAAAACCAGAGTGTGTGTGTGTATATATGCTTGTACATGTATGTGTAGTGTGACCTATGTGTAAGAAAGAAGTAGGATAGACGTTACCTGAAATCTTGCATGTTTATGAGACAGAAAAAAAGACACAGCATCCTACCATCATGTAAAAAACAATTACAGGTTTCCATTTTACACTCACTTGGCAGGACCGTAGTACCTCCCTGGAGTTGTTGTCTACCAACCTACTACCTAGGAGAAATACCGCATAATACCATACAAAAAATACACTGGCAAAATTTGCTGTTTTAAACCAAAACACAGGTCACTCAGTTTTTTTCTTCATGTACATAGTGCTTTGTAGGATTTTTTCTTTATGATGAAATTAAATCTTCATCAGAGGTACAAATCAAATTTATGGCCACAAATAGAGCGAAACACCAACGTCAAGACCTGGGTGGTGAGTTGTTTTCCATTTGTCGGAGATTCACTTCAAGGACCATAACATTGTATCAATCGCATCTGCTAGAAAAATGCAACAGGATGGATAATTGAGACTTCAAAACTAGCGGAGGCCAAGCCATGATGACACTCTTCAGGTCACTTGTTCTATCTAGGCTTGGAGTATGCTGCACACTTACAGCACCTTTCAAGGCAGGTGGAAATTGCGACCTAGAAAATGTACAGAGAACTTTCACGGCTGCATAACGGAATAAAACACCTCAATTACTGGGAGCGCTTGAGGTTTTTTTTTTTTTTCCTTAAACCTGTTATTCCCTGGAACGCAGGAGGGAGAGATACATGATTATATACACTTGGAAAAATCCTTGAGGACTAATACCGAACTTGCACATGAAAATCAACTCATACGAAAGCAAAGACTTGGCAGACGATGCAACATCCCTCAATGAAACAACAGGGGTGTCACTAGCACGTTAAGAGACCATACATAAGTTTGTCAGGGGCCGAAGGACTGGTTCAAACTGCCTCCCAGCACACATAAGGGGATCTACCAACAGACCCCTGGCAGTCTTCAAGCTGGCACTGGACAAGCACCTAAAGTCATGTTCCTGTCAAGCCGGGCTGTGGCTTCGTTACGTTGTGTTTGCCGTGCAGCAAGCAGCAAACAGCCTGGTTGATCAGGCTTGATCCACAGGAGGCCTGGTCAAGGGACCGGGCCGCAGGGGCGTTGACCCCCGGTAACTCTCTCCAGGTAACTCCAGGGTAAACTGGCCCCTCAGACCCATTTCTTTCGTATGTAGCCTACCAGTTATCTCCTTCAAGACTGGAAAGCACTAGAATTTTGGGTGTGTATTATAGGACCCAACACTGGTTTCTAAGCCCATTACTGTATCATGGGACTGACAGTGAATGAGTTAAAAGTGAAAATTGTATTAGTGAAAAACATGTGATAATAGAAAAATTATTTCTTGCTCGTATGATTGTGTGGTAATTAGTGGAATATTGTACTATACTGACTCTGGTTTTTATTGCAGAAGTTATTTTGTTGGAAGACTACCAGGTTGTGTCTTGCCAGACACCTATTCTTCAGTACTTCAAGAAGCACCAGTGTGTCTTGCCACAACAACTGCCAGGTTGTGTCTTGCCCAGACACTGTATCTTCAGTACTTCAGAACCCAGCACCAGTTGTCTTGAACAACAACTGCAGGTTGTGTCTTGCCAGACACTGTATCTTCAGTACTTCAAGAAGCACCAGTGTGTCTTGAACAACAACTGCAGGTTGTGTCTTGCCAGACACTATATCTTCAGTACTTCAAGAGCACAGTTGTACGTGTTCTTGAAGAACAACTGCAGATGTGCTCTTGCCAGACACTGTATCTTCATGTACTTCAAGAAGCACCAGTGTAAGTGTCTTGAACACAACAACTGCAGTTGTGTCTTGCCAGAACACTGTTTCTTCAGTACTTCAAGAAGCACCCAGTTGTCTTGAACAACAACTGCAGGTTTGTCTGCCAGACACTGTATCTTCAGTACTTCAAGAAGCCACCAGTGTGTCTTGAACAACAAACTGCAGGTTGGTGTCTTGCCAGTCCACTATATCTTCAGTACTTCAAGAAGCACAGTGTAAGTGTCTTGTAGAACAACTGCAGGGTTGGTCTTGCCAGGAAACTGTATCTTCAGTACTTCAAGAGGCACCAGTGTAAGGTCTTGAACAACAACTGCAGGTGTGTCTTGCCAGACACTGTATCTTCAGTACTTCAAGAAGACACCAGTGTAAGTGTACTTTGAAGAACAACTGCCAGGTTGGTCTTGCCAGACACTAGCTTCAGTACTTCAAGAAGCATCCAGTTGTTAGTGTCTTGAACAACAACTGCAGTTGTGTTCTTGCCAGACCTGTACTCTTCAGTATTCAAGAAGCACCAGTGTGTCTTGAACAACAACTGCAGGTTGTGTCTCTTGCAGACACTGTTTCTTCAGCACATCAAGAAGCGCCGTTGTCTTGAACAACAACTGCAGGTTGAGTCTTGCAGACACTTTATTATTAAGTACTTCAAGAAGCACCAGTTGTCTTGAACAACAAACTGCAGGTTGTGTTCTGCCAGACACTGTATCTTCAGTACTTCAGAAAGCAACACTGTTATTCTTGTTGAATTTGTAACTTGCCAAGTATTGCTAATTAAAAACAATTTTGTTTTGATATTGAGGAATTCTATCTAAATATCCATTGCAGTTAATTCATCAATTACCAAGTTACTAAAACTGTAATTAATAATTTTCAGAACAAATCTATATAATAAACACAACGAGAAAATAATAATACAAATGTTGTGAGTGTATCTGCTACAGTGTTCTTGTACATATATTAATTTTTGACACAAAATAAAAATTATGATAGGTCTTTTAACACAAAAAATAAACTTATTGTTGCACATATGTAGAAAAAGTTTTCCTGGATGTATCTTAAACATACGGGAAAAATATGTGCATAAGAAAAACTGTATTCAGTGTCTAAATAATTAAAAAGAAAAATTCTGAAAAGACATGTTGAGTACATAAGGAAGGTTAACTATACCTCTGTTGTATGACTATAATATTTTAAATGAAATATCTTCATTGAAAAATTGGGAAACATAAAAGAACATAAACGCTATTCAATGTTCAGAGTGTCTGAATTGTTTCGTAAAAAATCAGTCATGTGACAACATATGAGAGTACATACAGGAGATAAACCATTCAATGTTCAGAGTGGTTCTGAAATGTTTTAGTAAAAAAATACAGTCTTGTGACACCTATAGAGTAAACTGGAGATAAACCTTATCATGTTCGCGTGTCTTGAAATGTTTTATCCTAAAAGCCATCTTGGGTCAAATATGAGAGTACATACTGGAGATAAACCATATCATGCTCACTGTGTCTGAAAATGTTTTAGTAGAAATACAGTCTTGTGACACATATGAGAAGTACATAATGGAGGATAAACCACTATCAATGTTTCAGAGTGTATCTGAATGTTTAGTTTTAAAGGCAATCTTGTGCTCATATAGAGTACATACAAGGAGATAAACCTATCTGTAGTTTGATGTGTCGAAATGTTTCTCTGAAAGATAAAAATGTAAGTATTGTAACACATATGAGAGTACATACAGGAGATAACCCATATCAATGTTCAGAGTGTCTGAAATGTTTCACTGAAAAAAGAAGTCTTGTAGCACATATGAGAGTTCAATACTAGACGATAACCCCATATCTCAATGTTCTGAGTGTCTGAAATTGTTTCATCTGAAATAAAGCAATCTTGTGATACATATGAGTGTTAATACAGGAGATAAAAACCAGATCCAATGCTCAGAGTGTCTGAAATGTTTTAGTAGAAATTACAGGCTTGTGACCAATATGAGAGTACATAATGGGAGATAAACCATAGTCAGTTGTTCAGAGTGTCTGAAATGTTTTTTAGTTTGTAAAATGGTAAATCTAGTGGACACCATTTGAGAATTCATACTGGAGATAAACATATCAATGTTTGAGTGTCTGAATATGGTTTCACTGATAAAAAAGAAGGTCTGTGGCAACATTGAGAGTACTTAAGGAGATAAACCTATCAGTGTTCTGAGGTCTGAAATGTTCCACTGAAAAAAGAAAGTCTTGTAAACCACATATTGAGAGTACTTACAGGAGATAAACCCTATCAATGTTCAGTAGTGTTGAAATGTTTCACTGAAGAAAGCAGTCTTGTGAGACATATGAAGAGTACATAAGGAGAGAAACGCATATCAGTGTTCAAGGAGTGTCTAAATGTTTTAGTGTTAAATGCATTTGTGCACATATGAGAGTACATACAGGAGGATAAACATATCCAAATGTTCAGAGTGTCTGAAATGTTTTCACTGAAAAAAGAAGTCTTGTAAACACATTATGAGAGTACATACAGGAGATAAACATTATCATTGTCAGAGTTGTCTGAATGTTTCACTGGAAAAAAGATGTCTTGTGACTCATATGAGAGTACATACAGGAGATAAACCATATCAATGTTCAGAGTGTCTGAAATGTTTTAGTAGAAAATACAGTCTTGTGACACATATGAGAGTACATACAGGAGATAAACCCCATCAGTGCTCTGAGTGTCTTAAATGTTTTAGTCAAAAAAGCAGTCTTATGAAACATACACAAGAAATTCAGGAGATAAAACATGTTAGTGTTTAATGTTTCAGGAATATTTTAGTTATAAACTCATCAGAATATATAAAAGGGATATACAATAACAGTGTTGAGAGTGAAATATGTTAATGAAATGTCAGTCATATTAATCATATAAGTTCATAGAGGAGATAAGTTGTATTAATGTTCAGAATATCTTATATATTTTATAAAAAGATCAGTCTAGTGTACTCATGAGAGATAATATACAGTATAAACAATATCTGTATATGGAAAATACTTTAAGGTCAAGTCTGTAATCTGCTTACTTCAGTAACCAAGAATTCTGCAGTGAAATATTCAGTGAACAACAATGGTAAAATATTCATTCAACAACAGTAGAGAAATAAGTGCAGTAAGTGAACACTTGTGTCAGTACCATAAGTCCAAGACTAATCATTCTTTTAACAGTATTTATTAGAAATATTCACACAACAATGGTAGAACTTAACATACTTTAATTTTATCTGTGTAATTGTTTTTCTGTTTTTCTTGTTCAAATGAGAGAAATTGAGTTCTTTGAAACCTCTATTGTTTTGTAAAGTAAAAGGACACAAGTGCAATTAATGTGACATTTTATTGTGGCAACGTTTTGCTCTCCAGGAGCTTTGTCAAGCTTGACAAAGCTCCTGGAGAGTGAAACATTGCCACAATAAAATGCCACATTAGTTGCACTTGTGCCCTTTTACTTTCCATATTGTCGGTAATTCTACCAACATTATTACACTCTGTTGTTTTACTTGTTAAGGTTATCAGTACCAGAGGTGCTGTTGTTGAGAAGAATGCATTGCTGCTCCCATGTTTTCATTAAATGTCTATATACATGTGTATGTGATTAGCCAGACTTGAGAGGCTAATGCACCAGAGTGGGCTAACTTTTTATTTGTTGACTGATTACATTCAATTTTGGTGTACTAATAGAAGCTTATATAAAACATTGACAAATTTTCAAAAAGATCGGCAGAAAAACAAATGAAAAACAAAAAAAAATTAT
>NC_069496.1:1236378-1254362 GCF_026875155.1 Cherax quadricarinatus | reverse complement strand
AACCCTGTGGTTTCACAGAACTCAATTCCTCTCATTTGAACAAGAAAAAACCCATAAAAACAATTACACAGAATAAAAATTAAATATGTTAAGTTCTAACCAATGTTGTGAATATTTCCTAATAAATACTGTGTTAAAAGAATGATTAGTCCTTGGACTTATAGTACTGAACAATCCAGCGTCACTTACTGCACTTATTTCACTACTGTTGTTCAATGAATATTTTTACCACAGGTTTGTTCCAATGAATATTTCACTACTGTTTTTACATTGAATATTTTAACCCTTGTTGGTATCACTGAATATTTTTCACCTACTCTAATTTAATGAATATTTTACTATTGTTGTTCACTGAATATTTCACTGCAGAATTCTTGGTTACTGAAGTAAGCAGATTACAGACTTGACCTTAAAGTATTTTCCATATACAGAGATTATTTATACTGAATTTAATCTCTGATGAGTACACAGAGACTTGATCTTTTTATAAAATATAGAAGATATTCTGAATATTAATACAACTTATCTCCTCTATGAACTTATATGATTTATATGACTGACATTTCATTAACATACTTCACTCTCAACACTGTTATTGTATATCCCTTTTATATATTCTGATGAGTTTAATATAACCAAAATAATCCCTGAAACATTAAACACTAACATGTTTTATCTCCTGAATGTCTCGTGTATGTCTCACAAAGACTGCTTTTTTGGACTAAAACATTTCAGAACACTGAGAGCATGATATGGTTTAATCTTCTGTATGTACTCTCATTATGTGTCAACAAGACTGTATTTTTTTTACTAAAACATTTCAACACTCAGAACATTGATATGGTTTATCTCCTGTAGTCTCTCATATGTGACACAAGACTATACTTTCAGACTATAAACATTTCAGTCAACACTGTGAATCCATTGAAAGGGTTTATGTTCCTCATGTTTGTCTTTCCTCTTTCTCCATATTTTTTAAATGTAGATATTACCTTTAAAATATTTTATTCATACAAACAAGGTATGTTTTAACCTTTCCTTAGTACTCCTTGTCTATTTTTTCAAGAATTTTTTTTTTAGTTTTTAGTTAGGACCTGAACACAGTTTTTCTTAGGAACATATTTCCATGTTAGATACATCAGGAAAACATTTTCTACTTATGTGCAACAATAAAATTTAAATTTTGTGTTAAAAGACTATCATAATTTTTAAATTTTGTGTCAAAAGATTAATGTATGAACTAGAACACTGCGATACACTCAACAACATTTTGTAATTATTATTTTCTCTTGTGTTTATTAAATAGATTTTTCTGAAAATTATTAATTACAGTTTTAGTAACCTTGTATTGATGTATAAACTCAATGGATATTTAGATAGAATTCCCAATATCAAAAACAAAATTGTTTAAATTAGCAATACTTGGCAAGTTACAAATTCACAAGAATAACAGGGTTGCCTTTCTTGTGGAAGTACTGAATATACAGTGTCTGGCAAGACACAACCTGCAGTTGTTGTTCAAGACACACTGGTGCTCTGCAGTACATGCAGATATAGTGTCTGGCAAGACACAACCTCAGTTGTTGTTCAAGACCAACTGGGGCTTCTTGAAGTACTGAAGAACAGTGTCCGGCCAAGACACAACCTGCAGTTGTTTTCCAAGACAACTGGTTGCTATCTTGAAGTACTGAAGATATAGTTCCGGCAAGACACAACCTGCAGTTTGATGTTCAAGACAACTGGTGCTTCCTTGGAAGTACTGAAAGAATATAGTGTCTTGCAAGACGACAAACCTGCATTTGTTGTTATCAAGACAACTGGGTGCTCTTGAAGTACTGAAGCTATAGTTTCTTGGCAAGACACAAACCTACCTGCAGATGTTGTTCAAGAACAATGGTGCTTCTTGAAGTACTGAAGATTACAGTGTCAGGCAAGACACAACAACCTGAGTTGTTGTTTCCAAGAACACTGTGCTTCTTAAAGTACTGAAGATATAGTGTCTGGCAAGACACAACCTGCAGTTGATGTTCAAAGACAACTTGGTGCTTCTTGAAGTACTGAAGATATAGTGTCTGCAAGACACAACCTGCAGTTGTTTGTTCAAGGACAACTGGTGCTTCTTGAATACTGAAGATATAGGTCGGCAAGACACAACCTGCAGTTGATGTTCAAGTCAAACTGGTGGCTTCTTGAAGTACTGAAGATATAGTGTCTTGCAAGACACAACCTGCAGTTTGTGTGTTCAGGACAACTGGTGCTTCTTGAAGTACTGAAGATATAGTGTCCTGGCCAAGACAACAAGACCTGCCAGTTGTTGTTCAAGACACTTAACACTGGTGCTTCCTTGAAGTACTGAAGATATAGTGTCCCTGGCAAGACACAACCTGCAGTTGTTGTTCAAGACACTTACACTTGTGCTTCTGAAGTACGTGAAGATTACAGTGTCTGGCAGACACAACCTGCTGTTGTTGTTCAAGACACTACACTGGTGCTCTCTTGAAGTACTGAAGATACAGTGTCGGCAGAGACACAACCTGCAGTTGTTGTTCCAAGACACTTACAACACTGGTGGCTTCTTGAAGTACTGAGATACAGTGTCTGGCAAGACCAACCTGCAGTGTGTTGTTCAAGACACTTACACTGGTGCTTCTTGAAGTTCTGAAGATACAGTGTCTGGGCAAAAAGACCACAACCTGCAGTTTGTTGTTCAAGACAACTGGAGCTTCTTGAAGTACTGAAGATACAGTGTCCTGGCAAGAACACAACCTTCAGTGTGTTGCTCAAGACAACTGGTCATCTGAAGTGACTGAAGATACAGTGTCTGGCAGAACACAACCTGCAGTTGTTGTTTTCAAGACACAACGGTGCTTCTTGAAGTACTGAAGATACAGTGACCTGTCCAGAACACAACCTGCAGGTCGTTGTTTCAAGACAACTGGTGCTTCTTGAAGTACTGAAGAATACAGTGTCTGGCAAGAAAAACACAACCTGCAGCGTTGTTGTTCAAGGACAACTGTGCTTCTTGAAGTACTGAAGATAACAGTGTCTGGCAGAACACAACCTGCAGCTGTTGTTCAGACAACTGTGCTTCTTGAAGTAACTGAAGATTATAGTGTCCTGCAAGGACACAACCTGCACTGTTGTCATGACAACTGTTGCTTCTTGAAGTACTGAATGATACAGTGTCTGGCATGAACACAAACCTGCAGTTGTTTGTTTCAAGACTACGTGCTTCTTGAGACTGAAGATACACGTGTCTGGCAAACACACAACTGCAGGCTGTTGTTCAAACAACTGGTGCTTCTTTGTAGTACTGGAAGATTTATAAGTGTCCTGCAAGACACAACCTGCATGTTGTTGTTCAAACACACTGGTGCTTCATGATGTACTGAAGATACCATTGACTGGCAAGACACAACCTGCAAGTTGTTGTTCAAGACACTTACACTGGTGCTTCTTCTTTAAGTACTGAAGATACAGTGTTTTCTGTGCAAAGACACAACCTGGCAGATGTTGTTTCAAGACCTTAACTGGTTGCTTCTTGAAGTACTGAAGAAACATGTCTGGCAAGACACAACCTTCAGTTGTTGTCAAGACACTTATCGACCTGGTGCTTCTTGAAGTACAGAAGATACAGTGTCTGGCAAGAACACAACCTGCAGTTGTTGTTTCAAGACACTTACAACTGGGTTGCTTTCTATGAAGTACTAAGATACCGTGTCCTGGCAAGACACAACCTGCAGTTGTTGTTCAAGACACTTACTGCTGGTGCATCGGGAAGTACTAAGATATAGTGTCTGGCAAACACAACCTGGTATTACTTCCCACAAAATACTCTGCAATAAAAACCTGAGTCAGTATAGACAATATTCCACAATTACCAACACAACATACTGAGCAAGAAAATAATTTTTCTATATCAAATGTTTCACTAAATACAATTTTCACTTTTAACGCTCGATTCAACTGTCCAGTCCCATGATTACAGTATAGACTAGAAACCAGTGTTTGGTCCTATATTACTACTCCGCCCCTCTACAGATTCTAGTGGCTTCCAGTCTTGAAGAGATAACTGGTAGGCCTACATATGAACGGATGGGTCTGATGGCCAGTTTACCTGGAGTTTACCTGGAGAGAGTTCCGGGGTCAACGCCCCTCGGCCGCGTCTGTGATCCAGGCCTTCCTGGTGGATCAGAGCCTGATCAAGCCAGGCTGTTGCTGCTGGCTGCACGCAACCACGTACTGAGCCACAGCCCCGGCTGACAGGAAACTGACTTTAGGTGCTTGTCCAGTGCCAGCTTGAAGACTGGCCAGGGGTCTGATGGTAATCCCCCTTATGTGGTGCTGGGAGGCATTGAACAGTCTCGTGGCCCCTGACACTTATTGTATGGTCTCTTAAACGTGCGTAGTGACATCCCTGCTTTTTGCATTGGGGGGATGTGCATCGTCTGCCAAGTCTTTTTGCTTTTCGTAGTGAGTGATTTTCATGTGCAAGTTCGGTATTAGTCCCTCTAGGAATTTTCCAGGTGTATATAATCATGTATCTCTCCCTACCTGCGTGTCCCAGGTAATACAGGTTTTAGGAACCTCAAGCGCTCCCCAGTAATTGAGGTGTTTTTATCTCCAAAATTGCGCACCGTGAAAGTTCTCTGTACACTTTCTAGGTCGGGGGGCGGCAATTTCACCTGCCTTGAAAGGTGCTGTTGTTAGTGGTGGCAGCAATATTCCAGCCTATATAGAACAAGATGACCTGAAGAGTGTACATCAGGGGCTTGGCCTCCCTAGTGTTGAAGGTTCTCCATTATCCATCCTGTCATTTTTCTAGCAGATGCGATTGATACAATGATATGGTCCTTGAAGGTGAGATCCTCCGACATTGATCCACTTCCCAGGTCCTTAGGACGGTTGGTGTTTCGCTCTATTTGTGGCCATAATTTTTTTTGTACTCCTGAAGAGGATTTAATTTCATCTAAAGAAAAAATCCTACAGCACTATTACATGAGATAAAAAACTGGGACTGTTGATTTTTGGTTTAAAACAGAGGCAAATTTGCAGTGTATTTTTGTATGTATTTATGGGCTGTGTTCTCCTAGGTAGTAGGTTTGGTAACAACAAGCCACTCAGGGAGTACTAACATGTCCGTGTGTGTAGTAGGTTGGTAGGACAGCAACGCACGTCAGGAGGGGTACTACTGTCCTTGTGGTAGTAGGTTGGTAGACAACAACCACCCAGGAGGAGGTACTACTGTCCTGTGGTAGAAGGTTTGGATGACAACAACCACCCAGGGAGGTACTACTGTCGCAGTGGTAGTAGGTTGGTAGACAACAACCACTCAGGAGGTACGACTGTCCTGTTTAGTAGGTCGGTAGACACAACCACTCAGGAGGTACTAAACTTGTCCTGTGGTATTAGGTGGTAGACAACACCACCCAGGGAGGGTACTACTGTCCTGTGGTAGTAGGTTGGTAGACAACAACCACACAGGGGAGGTATACTGTCCTGTGGGAAGTAGGTATGGTAGACAACAAACACTCTAGGGGAGTGAACTAGCTGGTCCTTTAGGTAGTAGGTTGGTAGACAACCACCACACCAGGGAGGTACTACTGTCCTTTGGTAGTAGGTTGGTAGACAGCAACCAACCCGATAGGAGGTACACTGTCCTGTGGTAAGTATGTGGTAGACAGCAACCACTCAGGGAGGTCTCTACTGTCCCTGTTGTAACTAGGTTGGTAGAAACAGCAACCACACAGGGAGGTACTACGTCCTGTGGTAGTAGGTTGTAACAACAACCACTCAGGGAGGGTACTACTGTACTGTGGGTAGTTGGTTTGGTAGACAGCAACCACCTCCAGGGAAGGTACTACGTTCCTGTGGTAGTAGGTTAGTAGACAACAACCACTCAGGGAGGTACTAACTGTCCCAGTGGTAGTAGGTTGGTAAGTCAACAACTCACTCAGGTAGGTACTACACTTGACCTGTTGGTAAGTTAGGTTAGTCAGACAGCAAACCACTCACGAGGTCTACTGTCCCCTGTGGTATAGGTTTGGTAGACAGCAACCACTCAGGGGATGTACTACTGTCCCTGTGGGTAGTAAGGTTGTAGACAGCAACCAATCAGCAGGTACTACTGTCCTGTGGTAGTAGGTTTGGTAGACAACAACTATTACAACACAGGGATACAACTGTCCTGTGGTAGTAGGTTGTAACAACAACCACCCAGGGAGGTACTACTGTCCTGTGGTGTAGTTGGTAGACAAGCAACCACTCAGGGAGTTACTATTGTCCTTGGTAGTAAGGGTTGTAGACGCAACCACTAATGAGTACTACGTCCTGTGTAGTAGTTGGTAGACAACACCCACTCAGGGAGGTGACGTACTGACCTGTGTGAAGTAGGTGGTAGACAGCAACCACTCAGGGAGGTACTACTGTCCCCTGTGTAGTAGGTTGGTTAAAAAAAAAGACCAGCAACCACTCAGGGGGAGGTACTAACTGTCCCGTGGTAGTATGTTGTAGACAACTACCACCACCCAAAAAAGGGGAGGTACCTAAACTGTCCTGTGGTAGTAGGGAGGTAACAGCAACCACTCAGAGAGTAACTACTGTCCTGTGTAGAAAGGTTGGTAGACCGCAACCACGCATGGAGGTACTACTGTCTTACAGTGCCTGTGGTAGTAGGTTGGTAACAGCAACCACTCAGGGAGTACTACTGTTCCTGTGGTAGTAGGTTGGTAGACTACAACCGCCCAGGGAGGTCTACTTTCCTGTGGTATAGTTGGTAACAACAACCACCCGAGGAGGTAGCTACTACCGTCCTGGGTAGTAGGTTGGTAGACAACAACCACCCATGGAGGTAACTACTGTCCTGTGGAAGCAAGTTGGTAGCAACTACCACCCAGGGAAAAGGTACAACCTGACCGTGGTAGTAGGTTGGTAGACAACAACCACCCAGGCGGTACACGTCCTGTGGTAGTTAGGTTTGGTAAACAGCACCACCCAGTGGAGTACTACTGTCCTGTGGTAGTAGGTTGAGAAGACAACAACCTACCACCCCCAGGTAGGAGTACTTACTGTCCGGTGGTAGTAGGTTGGTAGACAGCAAGCACTCAGGGGAGTAACTCTACTGTTCCTGTGGTAGTAGGTTGGTAGACAGCACCACTCAGGGAGGTACTACTGCCCGGTGGTAGTAGGTTGTAACAGCAACCACTCAGGGAGGTACTACTGCCTGTGTAGTAGGTTTTGGTAGACAGCAACCACCCAGGGAGGTAATACTGTCCTGTGGTAGTAGTTGGGTAGACAACAACCACGTCAGGGAGGTACTACTGTCCTGTGAAGTAGGTTGGTAGACAACAACCTCTCAGGGAGGTTACTACTGCTCCTGTGGTAAGTAGGTTCGTAAGACAACAACCTCTCAGGGAGTACTAAACTGTCCTGTGGTATAGGTTGGTAAACCAGCAACCCACTCAGGAGAGTACTACTGTCCTGTGGTAGTAGGTTGGTTAGACAAGCAACCCACTCAGGGAGGTACATACTGTCCTGTGTAAGTAGGTTTGGGAAGACAGCAACCACCCAGGGAGGTACTACTAGTCTATGTGGTAGTAGGTAAGGTAGACAGCAACCACTCAGGGAGGTACTACTGTCCTTTGGTGTAGGTTTGCCGGTAGACAGCAACCACTCAGGGAGGTACTACGTCCTGTGGGTAGTAGGTTGGAAGGACAGCAACCACTCAGGGAGGTACTACTGTCCCTGTGGTAGTAGTGGATTTGTAGACCGCAACCACTCAGGGAGGTACTACTGTCGTGTAAGTAGGTTTGGTAGACCAACAACCGCCCCGGTAGTACTACCTGATCCTGTGTAGTAGGTAGGTAGACGAACAACCACCCAGGGAGGTACAACCCGTCCTGTGGTAGTAGGGTTGGAAGACAACCACCACCCAGGGAGGTACTACTGTCCTGTGGTAAGTAGTTTGGTAGAACAGCAACCACTCAGGGAAGGGTTACTACTGTCCTGGGGGAAGTAGTTGGTAGACAGCAAACCACTCAGGAGTACTACTTTCCTGTGGTAGTAGGTTTGGTAGACAACAACCACTTCAGAGAGGAGGACTACTGTCCGAGTAGTAGGTTGGTAGTACAGCAACCACTCAGGGAGGTTACTACTGTCCTGTGGAATAGTTAGTATGACAACAACAACCACCAGGGAGGTACTTAACTGTCCTGAGGTAGTAGGTTGTAACAACAACCACTCAGCAGGGAGGTACTACTGTCCCTTTGGTAGTAGGTTGGTAGGACAGCAACCACTCAGCGAGGACTACTGTCCTTTGGTAGTAGGTTGGTAGACCAGCACCCACTCAGGGAGGTACTACAGTCCTGTGGTATAGGTTGGAAGCGCGCAACGCAATCAGGAGAGGTACGACTTCCCTGGGTAGTAGGTTGGTAGAACAACAACCACTTTAGGGAGGTACTACAGCCTGTGTAGTAGGTTTGGGTGAGACAACAACCCCTTCAGGGTGGTACTACTGTCCTGTGGTAGTAGTTGGGTAGACCAGCAACCATCAGGGAGGTACTAACTGTCCCTGTGTAGTAGTTGGTAATACCGCAAACCACTCAGAGGTACTATACTGTCCTGTGGTATTAGTGGTAACAACAACCACCTCAGGGAGGTACTAATGTCCCTAGGTAGTAGTTAGGTGAGGACAGCAACACACATCAGGGAGGTACTACTGTCCTGTGGTTAGTAAGGTTTGGTAGACAGCAACCACTCCGGGAGGTCACTACTGTCCTGTGGTAGTAGGTTCGTAGACAACAACCACCAGGGAGGTAACTACTGTCCCAGTGTTAGTAGGGGGTATAACAGCAACCACTCAGGGAGGTACAACTGTCCTTTGGTAGTAGGTTGGTAGACAGCAACCCACTCCGGGAGGTACTACTGTACCTTGGTAGTATGTTGGTAGAACAGCAAACCACTCAGTGAGGTACTAACAGTCCAGTTGTAGTAGGTTTGGTAGAACAGGCAACCACACAGGGAGGTACTACTGTCCTTGGGTAGTAGGTTGTAGACAACCACCGGCCCAGGTGAGGGTACTACTTTCCTGTGGTTAGTTGGTTAGACAACAACCACCCAGGAGGTACTAACCGTCCTGTGGTAGTAGGTTGGGAAGACAACACCCACCCAGGGAGGTACTACTGTCCTGTGGTAGTAGTTGGTAGACAACTACCACCCAGGGAGGTACTACTGTCCCCTGTGGTATTAGGTTGGTAGACAACAACCACCCATGGTAGGTACTACTACTGTCCTGAGTAGTAGGTTTGGTAACAGAAACCACCCCCAGGGATGGTAACTACTGTCCTGAGGTTAGTAGTTTGGTAGACAACAACCACCCAGGGAGGTACTACTGTCCTGTGTAGTAGTTGGTAAGACAGCCACCACTCAGGGATGTACTACTGTCCAGTTGGTAGTAGTTGGTAGACAGCAACCACTCAGGGGTGTACTCTGACCCCTGTGTAGTAGGTTGGTAGACAGCAACCACTCAGAGGTACTACTGTCCTGTGGTAGTAGGTTGGTAAGACAGCAACCACCCAGGGAGGTAATACTGTCCTGTGGTAGTAAGGTTTGTAGACAACAACCACTCAGGGAGGATACTAACTGTCCTGTGGTAAGTAGGTTTGGTAGACAAACAACCACTCAGGGGAGGTAACTCTACTGTCCCTGTGGTAGTAGGTTGGTAGAACAACAACCACTCCCAGGGAGGTACTACTGATCCTGTGGTCGTATGTTGGTAGACAGCAACCACTCAGTGAGGTACTACTGTCCCTGTGTAGGAGGGTATGGTAGGACAGCAACCGCCCGCCTCAGGGAGGTACAACATGTCCTGTGGGTAGTAGGTTGTGTAGACAACACCACCCAGGGAGGTACAACTGTCCTGTGGTAGTAGTGGTATCAGCAACCCCTCCAGGGAGGTACAACTGGTCCTGTGGGTAGTAGGTTGTTAGACAGCACCACTCAGGGAGGTAGCTACGTCCGCTGTGTTAGTATGTTTGGAGACAGCAACCACTCCAGGGATGTACTACTGTCCTGTGGTAGTAAGGTTGGTAGACAGCAACCACTCAGGGAGGTACAACTGTCCTTTGGTAAGAAGTTGGTAAGACACAACCGCCAGGGCGTACTACTGTCCCTGTAGGTCGTAAGTTGGTAGACAACAACCACCCAGGGAGGTACTACCCGTCCTGTGGTATTAGGATGGTAGACAACAACCACCCAGGGAGGTACTACGTCCTGTGGTAGTAGGTTGGTATACAACAACCACCCAGGAGGTACTACTGTCGCTTGGTAGTAGTTTGGTAGACAACCACCCAGGGAGGTACTACTGTCCTGTGGTAATAGGTTGGTAGACAGCAAGACCACCCCGGGAGGGTAGCATACGGTCCCTGTTGTAGTAAGGTTGGTAGCCAACAACCACCAGGTAGGTACTACCGTCCTGTGGTAGTAGGTTGGAAGACAACAACCCACTCAGGAGGTACTACTGTCCTGCCACGTGCAGTGTAAAAAGTGGAAACCTGTAATTGTTTTACATGATTGGTGGATTGCTGGTGTCTTTTTTCTGTCTCATAAACATGCAAGATTTCAGGTACGTCTCCTACTATCTTCTTACACTTAGGTCAACACTACACATACATGTACAAGCATATATATACACACCCCTCTGGGTTTTCTGCTATTTTTATTCTAGTTCTTGCTTCTTGTTTATTTTCCTCTTGTCTTCCCAATGGGAAGTGGAACAGAATTCTTCCTCCAGATCCATGCGTGTTGTAAGAGAGACTAAAAAGCCAGGAGCAAGAGGCTTAGTAACCCCCTTCTCCTGTATTAATTAATAAATTTAAAAAGAGAAACTTTCGTTTTTCTTTTTTGGGCCCACCCTGTCTGCCATTAGTTGGCCACCCTGCCTTATAGGGCCACCCTGCCTTGGTTGGACCACCCTGCCTTGGTGGGCCACCCTGCCTTTGTGGGCCAACAGCCTTAGTGGGCCACCCCTGGCCTTGGTGGGCCCACCCTGCCTTAGTGGGCCACCCTGCCTTAGTGGGCCACCCTGCCTTGGTGGTGCCACCGTGCATTGGGGGCCACCCTGCTTAGTGGGGCCACCCTGCCTTGGTGGGCCACCCGTGCCTTTAGTGGGCCACCCTGCCTTAGTGGGCCAACCCTGCTTGGTGGGCCACCCGCCTTGGTGGGCCAACCCTGCCTAAGGTGGGCCAACCCTGCCCCCCCTTTGGTGGCCAACCCTGGGGGCCCTTGTGGGGGCCACCCTGCCTTCGGTGGGCCACCCTGCCTTAGTGGGGCCACCCTGCCTTGGTGGGCCACCCTGCCTTGGTGGGCCACTCCTAGACCTTGGGGTGGCCACCCATGCCTTTGGTGGGGCCACCCATACTCTTGTGGCCACCCTGGCCTTGGTGGGCCACCCTACCTTGGTGGGCCACCCTGCCTTGGTGGGATTATGGCTGGTTTGTTGAAATAAAAGATTTATGTTTGTGTTCTCATTTTTCCTACATGTCATTTGAAAGAATGGAGATATATTACAGAAATAGAGATGATTTTTGAATGTTAACAGACAAAAAGTAGCTTTAAAGTGAGCTCAAATTACTGGAAGTGTTCAAGTTTGACGATGTTCAGGAATAATACAATCACATCACACATCCAATACACATCAACTGGTTGGACTAATATGCTTTCACAAATGCACTGATATTATTTATATTATTTTTTACAATAATGCAGTAGTTTGCATAACAATAAATTTTATATTTTTTTTTGTGAATAAAAATTGAATATGGAAAGCAAACATAATATAAAAGTGGCCTGGAGACATGACTAATGAACAAACAAAATGCTATTTTAGTGCTAGGTATGAGAGCTTTGTTTATTATAGGCCCAATTTTGAAATATTGGCCTTTCTTGAATTTTGTATGAAATTGGCCAAATTACCAATTTCTCATCACTTTATTGGGTAGAAGAAAAGGAGTTTTAATGAAACTGCTATAAGCTTGATCAAATGGAACAATGGAGTAATTAATACTCAAATAAAGCTTAAACTGACAAGGGTTATGCTGGTGCTGTAAGGTCAGAAATAGTGCCGGGGATATATAAACAGCTAGGTGGAGAGGGGAGAAAAGTGCTGGAAGAGACACTAGGGGCTATTTGTCAAAGTTTGTATAGTAAAGCTGCTGCTGACAAAAAGTAAAAATGTGATTGTAAGTAAAAGCAGCCCCATCTGTAAGAAGGGAAGAAAAGGTAAGACGACAGGGCAGTGGTGTCGTGGGGAAAACTCCTGCAAATTTCTTGTAAACCAGAAAACCTCAAAAAATGGTGAATAAATAGGGCCTCGCCTCGCAGGAGGGATAGGATGTCGTTTCATTGAAAAGTGGAAAAATAAATTCTTGTTCTTGGGAGAGTGTATTCAGTGCCAGTGCAATAGAGGTAAGGAATTTTGTGGTTGGTGATCCAGTAAGATATATGGTGTGTTTCTGTAATAGAATAAGAAGGTGAGAGAGTGTCATCACTGGGTGGCATTGGTAATAGTAAAACAGTGGAAAATATGTCGGGTAAGGGGGAAAAAGCCATTATTGTTACAGTGCTGGTGAAATGTTTGTCGGAAGGGTGGTTTGGATTTGTTGGGGCAAAGGGGAGGTACCCCGTCTTTTTTTTTTTTTTTATTTTTTTTTTAAAAAACAACAAAGACAATAGCAAAGGAAAACCCTAAAGATGAAAATATATGAACAATACGAAAAAAACGTTACATTAGATATTAAAAACATTAAAAACAACTTTAAAATATAAAATTTTGACATATTACCATTATAAAATCAGATCCCGAAGAAAAAAAAAAATTTTTCCTCACTAGCTCTGAGGATAAGTTAATTTTGCTAAACATGCAAACTATTTAATCTTCCTCAAATTAATTTCCCTTTGTTTATTTACACTAGAATAATAAAATACAAGTTTTATTTCTTTGGTCGTACGACTAAATTCCTTCTGCTCTGGCACGAAAAGAAAATATAGGAAAATTTTAACCACTGATGTCAAGAAACTCCAAGCAAAAACCTACACCGACCATACAGGCCCATGAAAAATTTTCCCGGTCCGCGCAGCTGCTCGCCCAGGTGTGCACACGTAATTACACAAGAAACTGCACGGTCCGCGCGTGCTCGCCCAGGTGTGCACATGTACATTAACATGAGAATGCACGGTCCGCGCGCTGTTCGCCCCCCGGTGTGCCTGTACTTTACACAAGAGAACTGACGGTCCGGCGGCTCGCCCAGTTGTGAATGTACTTACAATGAAAACTGAGGTCCCGCAGCTGCTCCCCCAGGTGTGCCATGTACATTACACAAGAGAACTGCCGGTCCGGGGCAGTGCCGCCCAGGTGTGACTGTCATTAACGGAACTGCACGGTCCGCGCTGCTCGCCCAGGTGTGCCAGAAATTTAAACCAAGAGAACTGACGGTCCCCCGCAGCTGCTCGCCCAGGTGTCCCACATGTACATTAACTGTACCTACAATTAGTTTCAGCTCAAATTTTTCAAAAATTTGCCTCGTAAAAGCATTCTACCCAATTTGTATAAAAAAAGAGCAGTTTGAAAAAAGAACATTCCCAATTATCATAAATTTCCCCTAACCTAAGCCTGTATTTCATCTGTATTTAAAGTCTAATCAACCGAAATTTTAAAATTTCCCCCTAACCATATTTGTTGGGTGTACATGTACAACCTTGTATTACCATATTTTTTGGTTTCTGTTTTAAAACCTTGTATTACCATCAAGAAAAAAAAAAACAAAAAAAAAAGGGAAAAAACCCACTTTCCCCTTTAAAATCAGATTAAATTTCCAACTGTAATACAATAAATAAGTTAAAAAGTTTTGTCTAATTGACAAAATAATTTTAAAACGTCAGTTTAATATTACGTCAACTCAACTGAAAAAATTCATCCAATTCTTACAATTTCAAGGTTCTTTAAAAAGTCTTAAACTCTACATACACATACTAGTTAAAGTCGAAAATTCCCAAAATTAACTGTTTTGTATTGAAACACTCGGAACAAATAAGTAAAATTGCCCCCCAGACTACCTCATTTAAATTCATCAAATATCCGTACCGACCATTCTGGGAAAAAACCCCCTTCATCCCCCTTCCCGCCTTTCAACCCCCGAAATCCCGAAAGTGAAATTCTATAACCCCACTTAACCCCTCTCCCTTTCCCCATAACCCCCTTATTTTACACTTTGTCTAAAAAAAGTTGCCGTTAATGTTAATTCTTTCTCAAAGTTCGCTCCTCTATAGCCCAAAGACATATAAATATAACCCGTAATTATATACCCTACCGCATTCCTACCATCTGATTCACCCCACCTATGTCTAAGTTAAAACCTCAACACCTGCAAACCCCCCTCCCACTACCTTTTACCTTACCCAACCCAAAACTTATTAGTTCAATACATTCGAAAAAAATAACTTTATGGAAAACATTTCCCATCCCCCCAAAACCCTTGCATACCCATCCTCCCGTTTCTCTTAGGGAAAAAAACCCATTCCAGACGGTAAGACCCCTGTAAAAATCTATACATTATTCTGTACTTTAGGTTTTAAACGTAATTTGTTCAACCCCCCCATATTCCCCAAATTTCATAAAACGGTAAAAACCCTTCTACCACCGCTCCCACGCCTTCCCTTTCCCCCCCATCAAGGTTTCCCAATTTAAATGTAAAGGATCCTCATTTTATGAGACCCGTAACATTGCTTATATTTGAACCCCCCTACCCCCCCACCCCCGTTGCATATTTGACGTTCTTATGAAGTCCGCCCCCCTCGCCCCCCCCCCTCCGCTTAAAAAATTACTTTTAAAATACACACTCAAAATCCTTTTTCAAAGTTTAAAAGCCCAGCCTCCCGGCCAAACCCGGGAGGGGTGACAACCGCTCTCCCTAACTTCGTTCAGTCCCCCAAAATGAATCAAAAAAACGGCTTTTGTCCTTTTGTATCTCGCTCGAAGTATCGGATATATTACGCTATCCAAAATTTTTCTATATAATAGGACATTTGTTGTAATTCTCTTTGATGCAAAAATTTAAAGGGCAGCCCTAAACCACTGATGCGCTTCAGCACATCTACTAGCCTGAATTTTTTTGTTGGGAATTGATATCACTTACTAAAGATCCCACTATCAGTAATTGGTCCCCCTTTTTCCCCCTTTCAACTCTTCACATTCCTCACTTAACCCATCCCAAAACAATACTTCGTTTTTCCTTTTTAATTGAATGCCCGAAGCCCTTTTAAAAACTTTACTAAATTTTCCCCCCGGTAAATCCCTGTTTCCCTTACTAAAATCGTTGGTCATAAATTTCCAACAATGCCAGCCCCCCCCCTTTCCCCCCCCATTTGCTGCCAATAAGACCCTAAATTCCCCTATAAAAGGGATCCCGTAAAACACGCAAAAAAAAATTTTTGAAAGGGGACAACCTTTACGTAGGGCCCCCTTTTCTCGAATTTGTTCCCTAAAAACCCTTTCCCTTTACTGACTGCAAGGTTGCATCTTGATACATTAAATTTTGGCCCATGATATAATTTCCCCCTCCAAAACCCTGCCATCTCATAATCTTCCTAACGTTCCTTTTTACACTATCTATGCCCCCTCCCAAACTATAGCCCAAACCCCCACTCCAATTTTATCTTTTTCAATAAAATTTTAATCAAAAAATGCCCCTCATAATAGACCTTCCGGCACCCCATATTTTCCCCTTTTCGTCACTTTACCAGGGCCCTTTTTTTTTCGTTAGCTAAAAATTTTTGCCAAAAAAATTTATAAATTACCAACAATAAAGAATTGCAATGTCTTTAAAATGTTAAAGCTCACCCTTTTGGCACTAAAACGCCACAGCCATTCCCTTTTCTGTGCCCCTAAAACCCCATCCCCCCTTAAGGATATTTAATAATCTTACCAAAAAATTTTTTTAAAACGTCCAAATTTTTGGGATAAAAGTATGGGCAACCCATCAAATTTCCCGGGGCCTTTCCTAATTTCGCCCCCGGATAAAGTTCCATGTCACACTCGTTATCGGCCCTCAAAAAGAATGATCTGCTCGGTCAAATCACACGCACAAACCTTCCCAATTTAGTAAGGGTATTTCGCTTATTCACAAATTGCGTTTTTAAATTTCCCAAGCATCAATATCCCACTCATATTTAGTCGTCGTCAAAACCTTTTCCCCTTTTTACCCTTGCAACCTCCTGAACATTCAACCCCATTTAAACCCCTTGCCCTTTCGACGTTGTGTTGGACTCCGCCAACACACACGCCGACGGCCGATCCCCCCCCAAAAACCCCCTCAATCCCCCCCTTTAGCCTTTCCCATTTAAACCTTCATTTTGTAAATTCCCGGGTATTTTCCCTTTAACTTTCTTTCAATAAAGGATAATTAGCATTAATTTGTGCATAACAGTGCGCAACTGCCCCTCTAAATTTTTGAAAACCCTATTGTAATGATTATTCTCTTCCTCGATTTAAAATTAATATTCCTTAATACGTTTTTTTGCTTTTTTTTTTACCAAATTTAACCTGGCAACACCCCCGGTGTTTTACCCCAAAAAGATCCACTAGTCCAAAAGCAAAAGACTTCCTCTTCCTTTAAACTTTACATTCAATTTCCAAATGATGGACCCCTCGAGGCACACCTCAATATCCACATCTATTTCCATCCCCTAGATCCCAGAAAACCACATCTATCAATCCCCCCTCCCCACAGTAACCCCCAAGGCACGTACATTCGGTCCCAAACCCCGCGCATAACCTGTTTAAAGAAGGTATGCTCTCCATCCCTCCCCCCACACCATCCCTTTAACCCCCCCCGGTAATAATCCCCCAAAATACCCAAAAAACACCCCGCACTCTGGGCCCACATCTTTACGGTATCAGCAATTCCAATCTCCGTATTTGGCAACATTCGGTAAACCACGTAAAAAAAAGACCAGAAATCCCGAACAAAAATTTTGTTTTAATACTACGTCAAACCCTCAGCCCGGGCCATATACAAATACTAAACTAATGGGGGCCCCACCCCAGGTTCCATCCACTCTAATTACCCCCCCCCCCCCTTCATAGCCTTACTATAAACGGGCTAGTTTCCTTTACCAAAAAGGCAACCCCCTTTCAAACGGTCGATGTTCCCTGTACAATTATAACCACTTCATATCCAACTATAAACCCGGCCTAAAATTATGTTCCCGTAAGAATACCACACCCCCCCAAGTCGCACCAAATATCATTAAACCCCTTAAGCTTTTTCTCAGTTCAACCCCTTAAAAAATTTTAGTAAAAATTGAAAACAAAAAAATGGGTTTTTCCCTTTTTTCCCCCGGGGATTGACTTTACCCCCGTTCGTTTTCAACACCCTGTCCCCCCCCTTTGGTTGGGGAATCCCCTTTTTGCTTACCTTTGTCCTTGGGTTTTTAAAACCTTTTCCCTCTCTGCTTACCCCCCAAGACTTTTTCCCAGGGCGTTTGGGAGGGTTTGCACATCTTTAGAATCCCATGATGCTGCGTCCTCTTTCGTGTCCGCCTCCCCTGCATTTTGACATCTGAAGCACCGTCCTGATGCCCTCCCCCTCTATGCATGTGGGGACCGCTCTCCGTTGCCCCTTTTCATTCCCCCTTTTAGAGTGGTTAACACGGTCTGTATCTTGTGGGTTCTATTTCTCTTTGCTTACCCTGGGGTGCACTTACTTATCATGTACATGTGTACATTTGCTGTTCTAAATTTGGGGAGGATAAAAATAAACTAAAATTTTTTATGTTTTTATTTGCCCCATTAACCGGGGGTAACGGCCCTTTGGGAAACCTGGGTTTTAAAATGGGTAGCCTGTCCGAGAGTTGAGTGGAAAATTAGAGAACGGGTTTGGTTAGGTGACCGCGTAGAAAGGAACATTTGGCTTGCTGTTGGCATTGCTTTA